>PVJH01007840.1:78272-89763 GCA_004026705.1 Nesogale talazaci
GGGGTGTATCAGTGTGTGTGTGTGTGTGTGTGTGTGTGTGTGTGGCGGGGGAGGGGGGGGAGTCGGGGGCGGGGCTTGCAGCGGCGGTGGCGGGGAGCAGGGGCGGGGCTGGCCTCCGGGTGTGCGCCCCGCGCGGGCGCCTGAGTGTGAGTGTGTAAGTGAGTGTGTGTGTGTGAGTGTGCAGGGACGCGCGCGCGCGCGCGCGCGGGCGGGCGCAGGAGGAAGCTTCGGAGCGAGTCGGTCTCGGCGGCCCAGGCCGCTCCCCCGCGCCCCTATGTGAGGGAATCGGGGAGGCGAGCGGCGCGGCGGCCAGGGCGAGGCATGTGCACGGGCCGGCGGGTGCTGCGGCCGCCCGGGGAAGAGGAGGACGGCGGCGGCGGCGGCGAGGAGGAGAGCGGGGCGTTCGCGGCGACGGCGGCGGCGGGCCCGGGCCGAGGGCATGCGGCGGACTGTGTGTGTCTGCCTGTAGCTGACGCCAGGCGGCCAGGCGGCACCGGAGAGCAGCTGGAGGGGCGACCGGGCGGCGGCGGCGGCCGCCGGGAGAAGTAGCGGCGGCGGCGGCGGCGGCGGCGGCAACCCTGAAATGCATCTCTCCTTCCAGCGGCCATGTTAACCAGGAAAGCTTCGGCCGCCGCTCCCGCCGCCTACCCGACGGGTAAGGAGGGCCAGGTCGGAGCTCGCCCCGGCCCCCGGCGCCCCACTGACCCGGGCCGAGCCCTCGTGGCGCGGCGGCGGCGCCACCCGCGGGAGCTCGCCCCTGGTCGGCGCGGTGGCCGGGGCAGTCCCCGGGCTGACCGCGCGCCCTGCCCGGCGCCCTGCTCATTGTTGCCCGCGGGGCCCGCGCTGGCTGCGAGCGCCAGCGCCCGGACCCGGCGCGGGCTGAGGCGGGGCGGGTCGCGGGCGTCCCCGCGCGGGGCGCCGGCCGCGGGCACGGCTGGGAGCGCGGAGAGGCTGTTGCGCCCTGCGCGGTGGCGCTCGGCCCGCCGCCCTGTGCAACGTGGGCCGCCGGGGCCCGGCCTAGCTCGCCCTTTCCTCGGGGTTGCCCACGGGCGTGCCGGGACCCGACTTAACTTTGCAGCCACTCGCCTGGGCGCCGCCCGGGAGTGCGCGCTGGGGATCGGCGCCGCGGATCTCCATCGTCCCCCCGCGCCTGCCCCTTTGGACTGTCCCCGTGTCTCCCCCGGGAGCGGGGGGGGGGCGGGGGTTGCTATCCAGAAAAGTGGGGCGGGGCGACTGGGTGCGGGTGACTTTCTCCCTCCTGACCCTCTTTTGTCTCCTCTCGCGCGTGGTCCCAGGCCGAGGAGGGGACAGCACCATTCGTCAGCTCCAGGCTTCCCCGGGGCTCGGGGCGGGGGCCCCGCGGAGCGGAGTGGGGACCGGCCCGCCCTCCCCCATCGCCCTGCCGCCGCTCCGAGCCAGCAACGCTGCCGCCGCGGCGCACACGGTGAGACCCAGCTCTTGGGCGACCGGCGGGGGTGCCCGGAGGAGATGGGGGGTGGGGTGGAGGGGGTAACGCTCGCGGGGTGGTGGGGTTCGGACGCCCGGAGACGAGAAGCCCCACGCCCCTGGCCAGTAGCCTGTCCGCGACGCCGCCCTCGGTAACTCGGGCGAGCCCAAAGCTGCAGCCACAAAGGAAGATTCGTGGCGTGGGCCCCTCACTTCCCTTCCGAGCCTGCTCCCCCCACCTTCCCTCCGCCCTGCTGCCCTCCTCTTCCTCCCAACTTCCTCCTTGCAGCGCTTCTTTGCTCGGCTCTTTTTTCCAACTTGCTTCCCAGAGCTTCCTTCCCTGACCGGGTAAACACGCCGCCCTCCCCCACTTTGTGGGTAGTGAGTATTTATAGAAACAGATGTGTGCTAGGGGACAGGCGGCCTGTCCTGCCCGGAAAATCGATCACCCGCAGAGCCTCCCAGGCCTGTCTCCAGTCAATCGTCCCCCGCGTGTGTAAGCATGTTTTATGAGTGCTACAGGTTTGAACACGGCAGATATTGTAATTAACAGTAACAAAATAAGAGCAGCAGCAGCAGCAGCAGCAGTCAAAACAAAACAAGTCACCCTGTAGGATCCTGCTGTGGGACAGTCCTCCAAAGGAAAGGGCCAGCCGGTGGGGAAAGAAGGGCACCTGATAGGTGCCTGGGCCCCTCTAGGGTGGGGCTGCTAACTGCAGAGGCTGGCAAACGAGTTGATGTGTGAGTGTCCCTTTTCTCAGCTGCCAGGGGCTGCCCGTGAATGGTGACTGCCAGCCCACAGCAGGTGTGTGCACTTATTTGGAGGAGGGGATGGTTTAAAGGGTCTTTCTTTTCTCCCCCTCAGTGGGATTTTCCTATGGTGGGTGTACTTGGTTGCCCTCAGGGCTGGTTTGCCAAGTAAAACTAGAGTTCTGGTAGAAAAGACCAATTTTAGCTCACAAGGGAGTGGCTCTGAGGGTCCTGCGTTACTGCGCTCTGTTAGAGGAGAATTTGGGAGGAGGCCTGAGTGGTGCTAGGCCTGTATGTACAAGTGGTATAGGAAAATATTTTGTTGGTTTCCATTTTTTGGTTGTTATTCCCCCGATACATGTAGTCCCAGGAGCTAGCAATTCATGACACAGAAGTTAACTAATCTCTCTTGGATGTTGACAGTAGGGAGTCTACGGGTCCCATAAGTGGTTGGGCATGTGATGGCTGCCCGTTCTTAGCACTGTGATGCTTCTGTTGAGAAAACGGCATAGGCTTTAGGGGGTGTATTTATTTTGTTGTTTGTAAGGAAGGCAAGTATAAGAGCCAGCGTTTGCCACGTGGTTTAAGTCATCCCAGCACTTGGGTTGGGGTGAACTGGGAAAGAAATGCTTGCTTTGCATCTGGGATCTAGTTTGATGAAGTTGGCCTTTGCTCGATCCAAGACTGCAGTGAAAACGTCCATTGAATTTAGAGAAAATGAAAGGGCTAGACCAGGAGAGCAGCCTGTGGTGTCCCCAAGCTAAAGAGGTGCCACACAGAACCCATACTGATGGAGGTTTGTTGGTGGTATCTGCCGGATTTGCCTGTTTTTAGTTTAAGGATAGGCTGTTGTAGTCTTCCATGCTTGATCTGGAAAGTTAGAAGTGGGTTGTGACTGCTGTCCAGTGATTGATCTCACCTTATGGGTTTCCTAGAATAGGCAAGTTCGGGAGAGGTCACAGGAGTTCTCTGGCCCACCCCTTTCACTTTATAGGTCAGGAAACAGGTCACAATTCCCCACCCAGTTCATAGCAAGGTTGGAGCAAACCTTAACATGCATCTTGACCCTGCTAAATGTGGGAAAGTTTGTTGGTTTCATTAGAAATCCCCAAAACTTTGCAGATCTATCTTCCCCTACGCCTGTCCAGTTTCTTTCTGTGTTGGGTTTTAATTCGGGAGCAGTGACGCTTGGGAAGAACTAGTTTTAAAGGTAGGAAAGGGAATTTAAAGAGAAGAAAAGGACCTTGTCATCAGAGCTTCCACCAAGATCCCTCAGAAAGAGGAGGAGAGAGACGTCATCAGGAGGAGGATGAATTGGGGGATTGCCCAGTCCCTTTTGTTCTCTGACTCTGGGCATCTTACCTTGTATATTGCGTGTCATTTCCGTTTGGCCTCAGACGTATGTGATACCTCCTTCACTTCTCTGTGATTATTTTTTGTTTTGTTTTTTGAACATAGCATATAGAAATTATAACTCTGTTTCTGTTGAAAACTCCCCAATCCTCGTAAGGCTCACATTCATACCTTTGAATGGTAGCACTGTCCAGTGACCAGTTTTGTTTTTATAAAGTAATTGGAGACGAAGAAGAATTCATCTCCCCACTGCACAATTAGTCATGTTTTGAAGAAGGGAAGATACAGGCCCTGCGGCCTGCCAGTTTCTTCCAGGAGCTAAAATTCCAGTCTTTTTACACTGAGTTCCAGTCCCATAATGTGAGACAGCATTTCTAAGTTGACTTCAGAGAAGTTTGAAAAAGCCCAGAAATGTTACCACAATGAAGTATCTGCTTGCTTGCCATTCCATTGTCAGACAAGGTGAAAACTATCAAACTGGTCTCATGATTGTTCTCACCTAATTTTCAATATTAAAATATCTTGCGGACAGCCAGGGTTTTGTGTAGGTGTCTTAATATACCCATAATGTGTGGGCATATCGACAACTGTGTACACTCGCTATCTATTTTTAAATGTGACAGGTGCTGTGTCTAGTCATTGGCTATTAGGAATAAGCCACTAACCACATCAGCCTCAAGAGGCTAGAGGTTGTCCATGTCCTTTCTTAGATATACAGTCTGGCGATATCCCAACTTCTTAAGGTGGTTTTATATCTTTGTGTGCCTCCCACCTCCCACTCCCCTTTTGTGCTGATGGAATCGTTGGACTTCTAAGTGTGGTGGTGATTTTAGAGCTCAGCATTGTTGGGGGCACGGGTCTCCTTAATATCTGGAAAGTTTCTTTCAGATTCCATACATTGCTTCTAGATGTTTCAGTGGAATATCTGTTGCAGGTGTGTTAATAAGCTGTCTTTTGCCCCAAAGTCCCTGCTGATGCACACTGTAAGCCGAAAGTCTCGTGACTCAGCTCCCCGGGGACACTTCCCAATTCCCTGGGTATTGACTTCATGTTTTCTTATGAAGGAACAAGATGCCCTGCTCTCTCAAGAGTAACTCAAGAGAGATAAGTGTTAGCAGGGCTCTGTTGAAATGTATTCTGTCATACAAGTTATCTAATATGGGTTATCATATCACCTAGCTCCTGAAGTCAAGGTAGCTTTCACTGAGGTGGGGAGAGTTGAATCAAACACTGTAGGATGAGTTAGAGTTCACCATGCAGATGTGGAAAACCGAGAAGACTCCAAACCGCACCACAAGACTAGCAGAGCAGGGCTCCCACTGGGCCAAGTCTCACTCAGAACACGGCACATAGTACCTTATTTAATCTTCCCAAGGAAGCCACGTTGCTTCCTCCTTTGTCATAGATAATGACATTCTGGTGCAGAGGGATGGAGGAACTTGCCCAGGGTCACATGGCAGGGAACTAGGATTCAGTCCACAGTGGACGGGGGCTTCAGATATCCATGGGAGGAGGTGAAGTTAAAAGAGAGGGGATTCTTCCAAGAACTCGGTGCAGCTAAGTCTAGCTGAAAATCCCTGGGCTTCTTGCTGCCGCTAACAAATTCAAGCCGCCTGCCCAAAGCAGAGGGACAGAGGAGCATGTGGGGAACATAGCTTTCATACTCAGGGAGAAGAGTATCATTAGTAGATGAAACTGGAGAGAGTCAGTCATTTTGGTGCTTAGAGTTTTGAAGTAAGTTCTTGTGTATTATGTGTGGAGATGGGATGCCATGGTGAAACATGAGCAAAGGCAAGGGCAATACCAGAATGGCTCTTGTGAATAGTAATTACAGAAGCACTAAGGAGCCCTCCTGCGGAAGTGGGTTGCATGGATTGCGAACCACAAGGTCAGTAGTTTGAAGCCACCAGCTGTTCTGTAGGAGGAAGGCGAGATTTTCTATTCCTTTAAAGAGTTAGTCTTAGAAACCCGTAAGGGGAGTTCTACCCGGTTTTACACTATGAGTCAGAAATGACTTGATAGCAGGGAATTTGGTTTGAGATAGAAGCACTGTTGTAATCAGAGTTGAGAAATGGTAGATTTAGAAGGAAGAAGCCTTGGGCTTCTTGGGTAACCCATTGGTCAACAGTTCAAAGCCCCCAGATACTCCATAGGAGAAAAATGAGGCATTCTGTTCCTGTCAAGTTGTAAAGTCTTGGAAATTCAAAGGGGCCAGTTCTATGCTGTATTACAGAGCTGCTGTGAGTCAGAATGGACCTGAGGGCAGCGAGTTTGGTTTTGAGTAAATGAGACTTGGAAGCATGGAGACAGCGGTAGGCCAATGGCAGAATTCTCACTTTCCATCAGGCATAGGACCTGGGTTTGATGGCTGGCCAGTGCACCTCAAACACAGATGCCACCTGTCTGTCAGTGGTGGCTTCTGTCTTGCAATGATGCTGAACAAGTTGCAATGGACCTGACAGACTAAGACAGACTAGGAAGAAAGACCTGGCAGTTTACTTCTGAAAACTAGCCCATGAAAATCCCATGGATCACAAGTCTGGTCTGTGACCAATCATGAGGATGCTCAGGACAGTCAGTGTTACATTCCATTGTGCATAGGGTTGCCGTGAATGAGTCAAAGCCAAAAACAGACTTGTTAACAGGAACTCATGTTAGGAGACCTTTTTACAGTCATCCCAGTGAAAGACAGGGAGCAGGAGTGTAAATGAGGCAGTGTGTGGGGAGAGAAAGTAGGACAGAGAGAATGGAAAGGATGCAATGATGACTTGGGAAGGATTTCCAAGTAGGTAGGGTTGAGGATGCCCTACAGCTTGATTGGTTGTGTGACAGTAAAGCCTTTTGGTGATCAAAAGTTTGGATTATGTGGGGAGAAAATATTTTGGGGAGTGGATATCATGAGTGTGTTTGATTTGCTTATTGGAGAACTCACTGATCAGCGGTTTTACATGTGGCTCTTGAGTTTGCAGAGACATGTCAGGGGGCTTCAAAAAGCTCATGAAAAATCCTCTTATCTTTTAATCTCTGCTTCCTCCTTCCCCCAAAAAAGAAACCAAAAACTCAAACAAACAACAACAACAACTATTTCATGCTCTCTTACAGATTTTGGCAGGTCTAGGCATGAGGCAGGGGACATGGCTTCCTGTGGTGCATGGATGTTTGCTTAAGCCCTGATTGTGGTCAGGATCAATTAGCGAGACCTCTGAGGCAGAGATGCTGAGAACTGAGGCTTGGACCTTCCGAATCTTCTATTCTAAGGGCAGGCTGACAACTCACTGATACTGCAGAGGGGACCAAGAGAAGGCAGTTGAAGAGACAGAAGGTGGTCCAGTCAGTTATAGTACCAGTCATTAAAACTTGTGTGAGCCTGCTTTAAATGATGCAGCCCCTGAAATGCTGTAACAAAAATGAAGGTGAATTATTGCACCTTGAGAATGTGTTCTTTGCAGTTATCTAAGGAATCCCTACAGCCCCAGCATAAATTTTGCCCATAAGGAAGCCTCTTGTTTCATGATGCATATGTGCTAATAGTGCAGGGTTTTCTTTTGTAATATCTCCATCCTTCTCGAAGGACCATAGTGGGCAAGAGGGTGAACAGAGGATGAGAGGCTTGGGAAGAAAAGCTAAGGAGAAGTATCTACTGCTTCCACATATGCTCAGGTCTTTCCTAGATCATTTTTATGGAATGCCTTGCCTGAGGCATGAAATGATGATAAAAAGAGTCTGGCTGGCTGGCTCCCCTTCCAAGAAAATAGCTCACCTAGCCTGGGATGGTGTGAGCTTAATATAAAAGGGTTTGACTCGAAGTCGTACCCTGGGCAGTAAAATCCCTAGGCTTAGGAATTCACATAGCAAACAAGCTCAGGTACAGACTAGGACTCTGCATGTAGAAGTTGGTCTAGAGGAGCTCCGGTGGCACAATCAGTTAGCGTGCGGTACTTATACAGAAGTTGGTCTAGAAAAATCTTCCTCATCAGATAATCCATGTGCATGCCCTGTCTGAGAAAAGGTGTGCGTCTTGATCTACTAGTGGACTTGGAATCCCATTCCATTATCCAAACGGGCCCACACCACTTCCCCAATGATCTTGTTATATGCACAGACACATCAGCACTCATCTGACCTGCCAAAGAGGAGTTAGAGGCACCCTGGAGGACAGCAGTCTGCCTGTAAAGGTCATAGTGGTGGCATAGGGGCACAGCGAGTTGGCACCATGATCAGCAGCTGATGGTTATAACAACTCTCTCAGGTGTACGTAAAGCCTGGATTTAGAACAAGAAGATGGTAAAAAGGGTTGAAGGCAAAGGATTTCACATAATTGATTGCAATCTCCCAGAGGACCGACTGTGCCACTTATGTGCTCCTATCTTTCTCACTGCCACCAAGTCAGCTTTGTTTTGGACAGAGTAAAACTGCTCTGTGGAGTTTCCAAGACATTAAATCTTGCTCGGAGCAGGCAGCCTCATCCTTCTCTGAATAGTGGCTGATTAAGTTTGAACCACCAGTCTTGACCCCAGTGCACCAGCATTCCTCAGCTATCATTGGCTCACGGAAGAAAGTAGACTAGTTGAATGAAGCAGACTCATGAATGGAGTGCATGACCGATTGATCATCAATAAGATCTGATAACACTGCCAAGCCAGAGAGACTTGACTGTCCCTAGCCAAACCCACTGCTGGGGTGTCCTTTCCATCTGAAACTGGCAGGAATTCCTCACTGCTAGGAGATGCCACCAGCGAATCCCCTCCCACCCTCACCACTTTGCAATTGTAGTGCTTGAAAAGATCCCCCTTAGGTTCCTGGCAGAGAGCTGGGGGCCCCTTGGCTGACATCATCTGTCTTGTTTAGACAGGAATGTTCAGGGATGGCTCGTGTGCCTGAAATAGAAATCACTACTCGGCATGCCTTGTTGGAAAGCTACGTATCCCAGAAGCCCATAGAAATGCATTTCTCAAAAGAGCCGAGCTACTGACCATAGGAAAGGCCAAAAGAGGGTGGTGGTTGGTTGATTTGCTGAGCTGGATGACCTTAAATGGTCATCACAGTCAGTGAAGCTCAGGGACTTTTAAAAATAGGTTGATGGCTTTACAAGATACCATAGAAGAGGGTTACATGGGAATCGGTTTAAGTCTGGAGGTTTTTTGGGGTCACTGAAGCATGTATATTCCTTGGCAGAAGCAGTTGGATTTCTAAGTCCTGGTGAAGAGCAGAGATGAAGCTAGCTAGCAGCTGGAGTAGAGCTAGACACTGAGGAGGAGACTGCGAACCAGCTAGGGGTGATCCCTGCCCTTTGAAAGCGAAGAGGCAATGTGAGAGGCGACATAGATTGAGGGCGGGTTTGGCAGCATGGTGAGGGATGAGCTCACATTCTTTGGTAAACTCTCTTCCGTCATTTGTCAAGTGTGGGCCGAGTGGGACACCTGGGATGTGTGCTGGGCTGTGTGCTCCATGCTGGTATAATAAGGAACACGGTGATACAGGTTTTGCCTCCACAGGGAGTGCTGGCTCAGACCCCCAAGTATATACAGCCAATGGCTTCAGGTACTAGGGCATCCCTTAAGGGGTCTGCTTGGTTGAAGTTCCCAGGTTCGGCAGCTGCAGCCAGCCCGCTATTGACTGGATTTTCCTATCTTGTTAGAAAGCTGTGTCTCCCAGAAGCCCATAAAAATGCAGGGGGAGGCTGTCAGCCTCCCTACCCACTCCCTTTCTGTGTGTCTGGGTCTGGCTCCTGGTCCGCAAAGCCCATGCTGCAGCTTTATGAAAATCCGGTGGAGTGTCCTGAAGAAGGGGCAGGGTGGGGTGGACTTACAAGCGCCCCCCTCCGACCTGAGGAGGCTTCTCCGATTCCACTTACATTTCCTTTTTGAATTCCAGATTGGCGGCAGCAAGCACACCATGAATGACCACCTGCACGTGGGCAACCACAGCCACGGACAGATCCAGGTTCAGCAGCTCTTTGAGGATAACAGTAACAAACGGACAGTGCTCACGACCCAACCCAATGGGCTCACCACCGTGGGTAAAACGGGATTGCCTGGGGTGCCCGAGCGGCAGCTGGACAGCGTTCATAGGCGCCAGGGGAGCTCCACCTCCCTGAAGTCGATGGAAGGTCCCGGGAAGGTGAAAGCCAGCCCCATGTCCCCGGAGCAAGCAATGAAGCAATACATGCAAAAACTCACCACCTTTGAACACCACGAGATTTTCAGCTACCCCGAAATTTATTTCTTGGGTCCAAATGCAAAGAAACGCCAAGGCATGACGGGTGGGCCGAACAACGGCGGCTACGATGACGACCAGGGGTCCTACGTGCAGGTGCCCCACGACCACGTGGCCTACAGGTACGAGGTCCTGAAGGTCATCGGGAAGGGAAGCTTTGGGCAGGTGGTCAAGGCCTACGACCACAAGGTCCACCAGCACGTGGCGCTGAAGATGGTGCGCAACGAGAAGCGCTTCCACCGGCAGGCGGCCGAGGAGATCCGCATCCTGGAGCACCTGCGGAAGCAGGACAAGGACAACGCTATGAACGTCATCCACATGCTGGAGAACTTCACCTTCCGCAACCACATCTGCATGACGTTCGAGCTGCTGAGCATGAACCTGTACGAACTCATCAAGAAGAACAAGTTCCAGGGCTTCAGCCTGCCGCTGGTGCGCAAGTTTGCACACTCCATCCTGCAGTGCCTGGACGCTCTGCACAAGAACAGAATCATTCACTGTGACCTTAAGCCCGAGAACATCTTGTTGAAGCAGCAGGGCAGAAGTGGCATCAAAGTGATCGACTTTGGCTCCAGCTGTTACGAGCATCAGCGGGTCTACACGTACATTCAGTCACGGTTCTACCGGGCCCCGGAAGTGATCCTCGGGGCCAGGTACGGGATGCCCATTGACATGTGGAGCCTGGGTTGCATTTTGGCCGAGCTCCTGACAGGTTACCCGCTCCTGCCCGGGGAGGACGAAGGGGACCAGTTGGCCTGTATGATTGAGCTCTTGGGCATGCCCTCCCAGAAACTGCTGGATACATCCAAACGAGCCAAAAATTTCGTGAGCTCCAAGGGTTACCCCCGGTACTGCTCGGTCACCACCCTGTCGGACGGCTCCGTGGTTCTCAACGGAGGCAGGTCCCGGAGAGGGAAACTGAGGGGTCCGCCTGAGAGCAGAGAGTGGGGGAATGCACTGAAGGGGTGCGATGACCCCCTTTTTCTTGACTTCTTGAAACAGTGTTTGGAGTGGGATCCGATGGTTCGCATGACTCCCGGCCAGGCTTTGCGGCATCCCTGGCTGCGGAGGCGGCTGCCAAAGCCTCCGACCGGGGAGAAGACGGCGGTGAAGCGGCTGACAGAGGGCACTGGTGCTATCACGTCGATTTCCAAGTTACCTCCGCCTTCCAGCTCAGCGTCCAAGCTGAGGACTAACTTGGCACATATGACAGACGCCAACGGGAATATTCAGCAGAGGACAGTGTTGCCAAAACTTGTTAGCTGAGCTCAAAACCCCTGACGCTGGTAAACTGAAAGATACGACCTAGCTGAGCCTTACTGGGTTGTGAAAAGGAGAACGAACGCTCAGCCCTGTTTCTATGTGCTCAATGATTTTACTCATTTGTATCTTTTCAGCACTTATTTTAATGTATGAACGTTGTTCATTTTGTTTTTATAAAATACATGGGGACAATGCTTTAAGTTTTGATACTTTCCAAAACTCTTTTTTTTTTTTTTTGGTGTATGCGTGCGTGCGTGTGCGTGTGTTCCAGGAGTCCGATGAGCCTTACTGTATTTTAGTGTGGCAGCGTAAGAAACGTCTGTGGCAGGCCATTGATTACGTCATGACTGCCGCGCCTTCACAGATGGGTGTCCCAGACCTTTGCTAAGGTCTCCCGGTTCCTCCTGCCACTGGCCATGCCCCAGGTGCATGTACAGATGGAGCAGCGCGGGCCTTCATGGCC
>PVJH01007841.1:0-89700 GCA_004026705.1 Nesogale talazaci
GCTTTTGCTGGTCGTACATGCGCAGGGGCCCACCTGGGGAAGGCCAGCATGGCCGACCTCAGTATCAGCGGGTGAAGGCAATGCCCACACAGCCCTCAGTGGAGGGGGTACCAGCCTCCAATAACATCTCAAGTGTAATTAAGCTCATTGTACATCCAATTCCTCTGGTAGCTTTGTGTCTTGGCTCCCCAAGTCTGGCTAGCCATTCATCCGGAGCAAACTTCGCAGCACTGGGCAGCCAACTAATTAATTGTTGCATCAAGACAACACAGATCTGGCCACCTCATGATGAATTACATGGTTTAAAAGAACTTAATCACTGCATTAGAGAAAGAAAACATGGGAAGTTGACTCAGGAGTTTCTCAGCTGAAGGTTCAGCATTTCTCATGGGGGACGGTCAATGGCAAGAGGAGGGTTTATTTGCAGACTGAGATAGGGTGTATCCCGGGGAGGGCCTTGGGTGGTCAACTGCAATGATGTAAAAAGAAAAAAGGCAAGAATACTGCAGGCCCGGGAGTCATGCTGCACGGCTGCTGCAGAGCTCAGACTCTGAGTCAGCCAGGTCAATGTTCAAACACAATTGGATCACTTCCAAGCTGGGAGTTTGGGAGCCATCTGTCCTGGGCCTAGTTTGTAAAATGGGTGTGATATGAGGATCAGTATCTTTGTGTGATTGTTGTTTGGTGCTAGGGAGTTGACTTTCCTTAAGCAGCTCTATGTACAGAAGCACACACTGCCCGGTAGTCCCACCCCATCTTCACAGTGGTTGTCATGTTTGAGTCCATGATTGTAGCCACTGGGTCCATGCATCTCCCTGAGGCTCCTCCTCGTTTGGGTGACCTTCCTCATTACCAAGCATGGTATCCTTCTCTCCAGAGTCTTCTTGTTAACATGTTCCAAACCCTGGGTTGAAACCTCACTATCTCAGCTTTGAAGGAAGGAACTTGTTGGTTGGACTTTCTCCTCCACACACGTCTTCATTCATCCAACATTCTGCAGTGTCTTCTAGGCCAGGGGACCTCAGGTGTTGTTCGTTACTGATCTGCCTTTCGTAGATTGTCCAATGCAGTTCTGTTGTGTGGCGTAGCGGTTACACATCGAGTTGCTCACCGCAAGGTAAGCAGTTTGAAACCACCAGTCACTTTGTGGGAGAGAGAGCCACATAAAGAGTCTATTCCCATAAAGAGTCGCAGTCTCAGAAACCCTCAGGGACAGGTCTGCCCTGTCCCATAGGGTCACTTCGAGCCAGCACTGGCACAGTGACAATGAGAGTTTGTTTCTCTGCTTTTTCTTTTATTGTTGAGAGGTGGCCTAACACCTCTTTGCCTAGCTCTGGGTCACCAAGATTGTTTCCTTTAGAAGCCTTACAGTTTGGCTCTTTGACACTTTTGTATCAGGTGTGAGATCGAGGCCAAGGATTTATTTTATTTTGCCATGTGGATCTCCGACTGTCCCGACACTCCATCGGTGGAAAGGACTACCTTTTTCCAGGAAGGGCCTATGCATCTTCCTTAAGCCAGAGTGGCTGCCCCTGTGTGAGCAGATGGCAGGGGGGAAGATGGTAACTTGATGACTGAGTCTGATGCTCTGAGTCACGGGTCTCCCTGCCAAGCATCTGAGCATCTTGCTGATGTTTACATTTCAAGTGTCTCTAGTGGATGGTCCTTCCATTGTGTCCAGGCTTTCTTGTCACCTTCAATGGGACACTTCCCTCTCCACCTCACTTAGAGTTGAAGAAGAGTATCTGGTGGCACAGGGGTTAAGCGCTCAACTGTTAATCCCTCAAGATGTTCTATGGGAGAAGAATGAGGAAGTCTGCTTCCCTAAAGAGCTATAGTCTTGAAAACCCAATGGGGCAGAACTACTCTGTCCTATAGGCTTGCTATGAGTTGGGGTTGGCTTGCCAAAAGTGCATTTGGTATTGTTAACCCATCAGGGACTTCATATCAAATCATAGTTTAAGAGAATAGAATGAAAGACTTTGAGATCAGCTCCCTCTCCCCTCTCCCAACCCTCCTCTATTTGTTCTATCAGGGTTCTCCTGGGCTTCTTAAAAACTAATCCCTTTATTTCCATAATTGATGCTTCCTTTTCTCTTTGCTTTCCCAGTTAAGTATCTCCAAAAGCATGTTGCCACCTTTATCTATCTACTCTTATCTACTGAGCTCTCGTGAGGGGGTCTACAGTTCCTTTCTTTGTTATCCGAGGTCTAGGTATTGTTGAATATGCCAGGAGAGATCAGTCCCTGGAGGACATCATGTTGGGTAAAGTGAAGGGCAGCCAAAAAGGGGAAGCCCCTTAAGAAGATGGATTGACATCGTGGCAGCATCAGTGGTCTCTGGTATAGGAACCAGGGTGAGGATGGCACAGAATTGGGCAGGATTTTGCCAATCTTTATCTCTATCTATCTTTATCTTCGTTCACCTAAGCCCCAAGGCAGAAAGAACTGATGCACTCCATTTTCAGCTCCAATCCAAGCATCCACGTATGGTCCGGGCAGAGAAGGAATCCCATAAGTATTGCTGAAGCAACTGATACAGGCAGGTGCTGGATATGGGGAGCATCATAAGACTCAAAAGAGTGTGTGAATGCATGGCAGTGATTTGTATCTACTGAAGTTAGAAGGTCTTGGAAAGGTGGAACCAAGACCTATTTGATGAGCGAGCCAGCTAAACACTGTGGTTAAGGAAAGGCACAAGATTAGCAAGCAAATGGAAACATTGCAATGTTGGATGATGATGAATTGCTAATGGGTGTGTATGCTTTTAAGAAGCTAAAAAGAGCCTATTATTCTGTGGCCCAGGTGAATCTCTCACTTCACTATAATAACAACCAACCAAGGGTTGCCTTTGAATCTCTGCAATTCATGGCAATCCCACGTATGTCAGAGTAGGGTGCACTTGACGGGGTGTTCAGTGACTGCGTTTCCAGAAGTAGATCACCAGGCATTTCTTTCCACATACCTAAGAGTAGACTCCACCTTCCAACTGTTTGATTAGCAGCCAAACACTTAACTGTTTGCATCACTCAGGGACTCCAACCCGAACTGTGGGTTCTGAAGGGCAGGAGGGTCCTGGTATTGTTGCCAATGAAGTCAATTTGATCCAACACAATTATGGAAATGTGAAACTTCGGTTGTCGAAAGTCCTACTGATTTTAATGGTTTCTAGCAAAATCAAGTTCCATCTCTGCCTTGAGTATAATAAAATTAATGGATCGTTTGAAAGATGTTTATGGAACTTTAGATGCTTAATTTTTTGGCTGTTAAGAATCTGGCCATACACTCTGATGCCTAAGTAAATACAGGTTTATTTGCTCTGCTCCTACCTGGTCATAGTTTCTGGTTCTAATTGACTTTCTGTTTGTTCTTGGAAAACAGGCCATTACCTGTCTGTCATTGGGTGTCCTATGATGAGTGTGTGCAGCTGTAATGCTGGAAATGACATCAGAAGAATTTCAAACATGAGTGGGCTCACCAAATGGTAGACAGGTTTCAGCTGAGCATCTAAACCACCAAATATACTTGTGCATAAGTGGAGTTTTCAGCATATTTTAATGTAGTTTTTGTGGTAAAATTAGGTGCCTTGACTGACATTCAAGTCAGCTTATACTCAAGTAGATACAATAACTGGGAAGAAAGACCTGGTGATCTAGTTCCCCAACTCAGCCCATGAAGACCTAAAGAATTATATTCCTGCACATTACTGGGATGAAGAATGACTGTGTTCTTCGCACCGTAGTGACCTTCCCCAGAATCCTGGCAGCCCCTCATGAGGGCAGTGAGCTGTGAATGCATCTTCAATTCCATCCCACAAGGTCTACCTCGGCGGAATCTTGGAAGAATAAACTCAAAACTGCCAACACTCATAAAGGTGGCACAGTACTTGGCAATGTTTCCTTCTGTAAGATAAAAGGTGGCCAATTGGAAGATGACTAAAACCAGCAGCATTTGGGAGAGGAGTAGTCACCAATCACACCAATTTTATCCAATATCTTTGTTCTGAGCGGGAGATTGACTAACCAAAACCCCAGGCAGGACCTGATGGGCAGGAGGGATGGCACGGGTAATCAAATGATGATTCTGCTTGCACATATCTTTCCCTGGATGACAGTGTGTCTTGAGTTTCTGCGTCTAGTTGAATATCATAGCAACTCTTTGAAGCAGGTGATGATGGCTCCTCTTGATAGGACTTCCCAATAGCCAAAGTATGCAAGGATCAACTATGCCTTCCCACCATGTATACCTGCACCCCACCCTCTCAAGGGAGCAAGGAAACCTGTGTGGAATTACTCACCACCGACCAGCTAGGAAGCACAATGGAGCCAGTGTGCTCCCTGCTTAAAACAGACAGGGTAAATGGTGTTTACTGGTCAGTCCGCCTCCTGCAATTACGCACCCACCTCACGAAGGTTCCAGAGAGATTCGTGGGCACCTGCATCTCTTTGGAATCGCCAGCAGTGGCTGTCAGACTGGGTTGCAATGACCTAATTACCTTCTTGCTGTGAGAATCGACTTTTGCCAGGATGAGTCATGGGCAGTCACTTTCTTTTGTCCAAAATTAAACCAAGAAAAAGAAGGTGAGGTGGGTTTGTCCTCTTACTTCCTATGCCTTTTCATTCCAGAGGCGCTTCTCGTGGGTTCTATGCTCTGAGTCACTGTGGGTTGTTGCCCCCTGTCCTTACACACCCCTAGGATGAAAGACGATTGTGCTCTCTGTGGCGGAAGGGGTGGACTTATTGAGAACTCTGGCAGCCCTCCTCATGAGGATGGTGAACTCAGAATGTACCTTTGGTTCCATCACACAGAGTCTACCTTGGCTGGACCTTGGAATCATGCAGGGCTAGAGGTAGGAGGGTGGGGTGTATGGGACAAAAATACGGATGCCTAGCTTTCCTTATCCTAAAGATGAGGATTTAATTGGCCTGGGATGTGGCTGATCCTTGGAATCTTGTCCAGTTCTACTGGGGATCCTCCTATGTCATGGGCCCTGGAGTCGATTTCCTATCTTAGAATACGGCTGCCCCTGGGAGCAGGTCTTTCTCCTTCCAGGTCTTTCTCCCAGGGAGCCACTGGATGCGGCTGAAATGCCAGTCTTCCAACCACTTTACCCATTGTGTCACCAGGGTTTCTCATTGAGGTTTGGGTGGTAATGGCGGCAGCCGTGTTGTCTAGCCAATGGAATGCATGCTGCCCAGTTGCATGGAGTAACATCATAATCTGACTAGGATTGTACAAAGTCTTTCTGCCTTCTGTCTGTAGAGTGGATTGTCGACTTGGGAGAAACTTGAAAACACTCCATGGAGTGAAATCATCCATCATCGAGGGAGAAAGCGACCTGGTATATTCCCACTTCTATGAGGTAACTGGTATCGAGGGAGCTAAGCTTTTTCTTAGTGATCAAGAGTAGTGAGATGAGAAGAGAGGGAGTTTTTGTTTTTTTCTTTTGGGTGGGTGCTCAGTTCCTACTAATGGTGGTGGAATCATTCAGAAACAGGGGTGATGATTGAAGAACATAATCAAGGTCATCAATGCCATTCAATGGTGCATGTAAATAAGATTGAGTTGGTGAATATTGTGTTCTAAGAGGGTAAGTGGAAAAGCCTTACTACTAGAGTTCCAGTCCACACATGCACAGGTTCATCCCAAACAAAACCATGTTTCAACATGTCTTTCTGATCCACAGATGGCTGAAAACAAGTTCTCTCAGTGGCATACTTGATTTAGTCTTATTGGGCAACCTGGGGTGGGGAGTAGGTTCAATCAAAACAGTGACTTCTGAGAGCACTTGCTGGACCAGTTAAATTAAAGGCAGAGAAGTCAGCTCAGAGGGCTATGGAAAGTGTTTGGGGAATCTCAAAAGGGTCTGTGGTACACTGAGGACATGCAGCAGAGCAGCAGGGGGAGCAGAGCATGAAATTCCTAAGAAAGTGCTAAGGATATACTTTGGGGTCAGGGTGTGGCAACCCATTGGACTCAACTGGGACACTCATAGAGAACAATGAACAGACCTTGAACTGTTTACAGGTTTTTTCCTTTGTTGTTATCATTATCATTATTATTGTACTTAATTATATATTTTTTCTGGGCATTGGTTTTGTTGTTGTTTTCATTGTTTTGTTTTGTCAGTTCATCTTGTGAAGTTGTGTTTTCTTGTACATATTATTATCTCTGCAAATCTATCTAGATAAGATAGGCTGGATGAACAGTCTGGAGGAGAAAACAATGGGACTGATGGTTTCAGGGAGACACGGAAGATAGGGAGGTAGAGGAAAGGAGGTGGTGTTGATCAACCCAGGGTACAACAAGTGATCCACAATCATTGGCAGGTGGGTGTGAGAGGCCTGATAGAGATTGATCAAGAGTAATGTAACAGAAATTACTGAAACCCAAATGAAGGCTGAGCATGATAGTGGGACAAGAGGAAAGTAAAAGAAAATAGAGGAAAGAACTAGGAGGCAAAGGGCACTTATAGAGGTCTAAATACAGGCATGTACATAGGTAAATATATTTCTATATGATGATGGGGAACTAGATCTATGTGCATTATACTTATAGGAGACAAATAGCTCACTGGAGGCAGGGCATAGGCTCACTCCCTATGATACCTTTCCATTGACAAGAGACATAGAGTTAAGCTAGAGCGCTGGAGGAATCAGGTGGATACCCCAGGCAGTGCTGAGATGCTCACACTGTTAGTGGAGATACAAGACTGTCCACCCACTGACCTGTCAATTTTCCTGCATTTGGCGCCATTGCTTGTGTTTCGTGTGTCTGAAGAGGATTTTATAGATGGGTATCGAACATGTAGGCTAATATCAGATTTATGGACTTGATCTGGACTGGGTTGGGATTTTTTTTTATATTCAACTGCTTTGTATATAAAGCTCTTTCTTATACACATATGAGTCTCATTAGATTTGTTTCTCTAGCCTAATCAAACAAGGTCATTTTGGTAGTTTTTTTCAAAGAACACAGGGAGGCTAGGGGGTATTATTAGGAAAAGTTTTAAGAAAATTTACAGGCACATTAGTGAGGAAAAAGCCATTAAAGTTGTGGTGAGCCCTTTCTGATATGATCATTGAAAACAAAGGTGTGCATAAGCAATTGTGGTGAAGAAAACTGATGGTGCCTGGCTATTAAAAGATATGACTTAAAGGCTTGAAGGTAAATAAATGGTCATCTAGCTGAGAAGCAACAAAGCCTACATGGAAGAACCACACTAGCTTGTGTGACCATGAGGCATTGAAGGGATCATGTATCAGGCATCAAAGAACTAAAAATTATATCATTATAAATGAGAGACAGTACAGATTGGGAACCAAAGGTCCATCTGTAGGGGAAGTGACATTCCCTTACAGATGGGTCATGAGGAGGAGATGAGTCAGTCAAGGTACAGTGTAGCAACAATGAAATATGCATCTTTCCTCTAGTTCTAAAGTGCTTCCTCCCTCCCACTATCATGATCCCAATTCTACCTTACAAATCTGGTTAGACCAGAGGATGTGCACTGTTAGAGATAGGAACTGGAAACCAGGACAGATGATCCCTTCAGTACCAGTGAGGAGAGTGGTAACACCAGAAGGGTGGAGGGAAGGTGAGGTAGAAAGGAGGAACTGATTATAAGGATCTACATATAACCTCCTTCCTGAGGTACGGACAACAGGGAAGTTGAGGGAAAGGATACATCAGACAGCATTCGATATGACAAAATAATAATAATTTATAGGTTATCAAGGATTCATGAAGGAGGGGGCAGGGGAGAGGGAATGGAAAAAGGAGGAGCCAATACCAGGGGCTTAAGTAGAGAGATGTTTGAGAATGATGATGGCATCAATGGTACAAATATACTTTGCATACACTACATACATACAGCTAGTGTATGTATGGATTGTGCTGAGTTGTATGAGCCCCCAATAAAATGATTTTTTAAAAATAGGTAAAAACATTAAAGCAATTTTGAATTTTCAGCTACAGTTTTATTGTAGAGTCTACTGACCAAATTTCAAACTTAAGGTGTATCAGGAAATATTATGTTAGAGAAACCAAAATGCAAGTTGAAGAAGAAAAAGATGGTAAAATTTTAATTTCTTACTAAGACTATCTTCATGTTTTATTAAAATAGATGATGTGGGTATCAGATCAATATAGAACTTAAATTTAAAAGTGCAATCTAATGTTTTAATTTAATCAGCTAATATTTTCAATGCACTAAAAATTATACCTTTGCTACTATTTCAGCATTTGACAATTTTTTTAATATTCATTTTTTAAATTGAAAAAAGAATGGATAATGGCCTAGTAGGGGATGATTTGTAAAGTGGATGGGGATTTTGTGTGAAGTAAAGGGCATTGTGAATGGGAAATCAGTTGGTAAGGGAGGAGTGATTTAAAATTCAAATAAATTTTGTTTTGTGTTGAAAGAAAAGTTGTGGTGAGGAATTTTTCCCCATCATAACAATACCCCTGCCCATTCATTCTTTGAGGGTTGTACAGACTGTTGTATGAGAATTTTGATGGAAAACCCTACTCCACCCAGCCTACATCCAAACTCTTAAGTACTAAACTACCAGAGCTCCACTGTGTGTGTGTGCGTGCATGTGTGTGCTGTGTCATTTTAACCATTAGTAAGCATGAAAGTTGGGCATTGATTAAGGAAGAAAAAAGAAGGATCAATGCACCTGTATTATGGTAGTGGTGAAGAATATTGGAAGTAAGAGGAACAGTCAAAAAATTAAAAAAAAATAATCTTCTTGGAATAAGTACATCCAGAATGCTCATTGGAGACAAGGATGGTGAGACTCACGTACTTTGGACATGCCAGCAGGAGAGACCAGTCTCTGGAGAGGGGCACCGTGCTTGCCAAGGTAGAGGGTAGAAAAAAGGAGGAAGACCCTCAATGAGATGGATTGGCACCGTGCCTGCAACAACGGCTCAGCTATAGGAACCATCGTGAGGATGACACAGGACCAGGTGCTGTTTTGTTCTGTCTCTAAGAGTCGGGATCAATTCAATGGCACCTACAAACAAGTGCACACTCCACGACATTAATCCCATTCACCGTGCTGTGCAACCACCACTACACTTTCCCACACGCTTCCATTGCCCCAAAATAGAAGCTCACTGCCCATTTCATTATAACTCCCTATCCCTCCTTTCCTTCACTCCCTGCTAACAATTCATCTATTTTCTGCCTGCATAAAAGTTGTCTGTTCTTGATATTTCATATCAATGGAGTGGCTAAATATTTGACATCTTATGAACTGACTGGTTTCACTGGGTGTAATGTTTCCCAGGTGCACGATGCCCCAGCATCACTGTTCTTCCTAGCTGAGGTATAACCCATTGTGAGAGCTGGCTGCTTTTTATGGCTCCCCTCATCTGTCGGAGGTAGTTGTTTCCCCCTTCTGGCTATTGGGAATAAAGTCAGAACAGATTTTGGTGTCCTTGGCTTCCTTTTGTTTTTCCATTTCTTTCTTCATCCTTATATTCCCCTGAGGTATGCTCAGACCCACCACAAATAGGAACTGTTGTTTCCTTTCTCTTGTGAATGGGTTACGAACCTACAGTC
Organism: Nesogale talazaci; assembly: GCA_004026705.1. Taxonomy (NCBI): domain Eukaryota; kingdom Metazoa; phylum Chordata; class Mammalia; order Afrosoricida; family Tenrecidae; genus Nesogale; species Nesogale talazaci. The sequence continues at coordinate 9,571 of PVJH01007841.1, forward strand.
GGATCCAAAGCCAAAAAAAGCCAGTGGCCTGAATTGGAAATGTCCACATGTGGGGCAATGTGCTACATGTTGCGTTGCTGGCCACGAGTTCACCAGTTTGAAACCACCAGTCTCTCCTCAAGAGAAATATGAGGCTCTCTCATTCCATGAAGAGTTACGGTCGTGGCATCTCACAGGGATGCTTCTGCCCTGTCCTCTAGGGTCGCTATGTGTCAGAATCCACTCTGTGGCAGTGATCTTGGAGTTTTAAAGGTGAAAGGAGATGTACCGAGCCTAATCTGAAGCACCAGACAAAATAAAAACCAGTGGACTGAATTGGAAAACATGCACATGTTTTACTCCTAAGTAGAGTGCAGAGGGGGCATCAGGATTTAAAATCTGAGCTTTGTGCTTTCAGATGTCTGCCCTCGTGCTCATTCGCTGAATGGACTTGGAGAAGTCCCTCCTGTCAGCTCCAGCATTCAGGTATCATCATGGTCATCATGCTGGAAAAGTTGCCTATGAAAACCAGTGGTTGCCGAGGTCAGAACCTTTGCTCCCAGACATGAGAGAATACCGTCTTAACATGCCTGAATGCCACTGTGGATGGTATTGGCTGACACAACAGACAAGTCCAGTGGGGACTTCAGATATAGCTGGACCCAGGTGCTGAAATAAGAGCAATAGGAATATTTCTCTCTGTAGGTCTTGGCTCTCAGAGCCTCTATGTCAGCTTTGGCACCAGGCTTCCTCTTCCCTGACCCAGTTTTACTTCTTCTGGTTTAGCAGCCCCCAGGAAGCTTCAGAATTCATGGGCACTGAGTTGACTCTAGATATGTTGAGCCCCCCATTATAACAAAGGAGGGACTCTGAGTATCTTTTAAGATAACTTCCTTCAGAAACTGTTTTTCCTCTTTCTTTCCCAACTCCCCAAACTGCCTGGCCATCAGCTCTTCCCTGCTGCAGTTTACCTCTCTCCTTCATCCCTCCCCTCTGTGCCTCTATGTTCTCGATGAAGAAAAAAAAAACCAGAATAAAGTCTGTGCTAACATCGGCCACTCAGGATTGCTGCACAGGATAAACAGAGAGTCTGTCAACAATGGATAGGTAGTAGGGGCAATAGACAATACTGGGTCTGTGAACAGTTTTCTTGTTTTTGTTTTTGGACTCCTATTATGGTCCAGGTGAAAGTTTACCAAGCTTGTCCATTTTCCATGCAATGAATTGTGAACCTTCTCTTTCACAATACTTATAGCAACCCCCTCAGGTGGCAGTGCCCTCGCCTCTTCTCCCAGGGTGCCCCATTCCTGCCCTTTCCAGCCTTCTGGGTTTTGGTTTGGGGCAAATGATGCCCTTTGTGTCTTGTCTGGTTGGTGGTGTGGACAGAGGGTTTCCAATGGCTGCCTTCGTTTGCAAGTAGATTCCAAAGCATCTCTTCCCAGGTGTCTCAGGGAGGAGTCAAACCTCCACCTTTTCAGTTAGCAGCAGCGTGAATTAGCTGTTTGCTTTACCCAAGCAGTCTTCTCCCCTGCCTCTGCCCCCCGCTCCCCACTCCAGTTGTTGCTGAAGGAGATTCCCCAATGCCCTTCATAACACCATGTTCCTTCTTACTTCTTGGGACACATCCTGACAAGGTAGCACCACCCCACCTCCCTTATCTTCTGAAGGAGAGCCATGTCCGCACAATGGGGTATGTGTCACTAACATCAAGGTCAGCAGTTCAAACCCAACAAGGCACTCCTGGAGAAAGATGAGGTCTTTCGCTCCCCTATTTATAGGCTCAGACACCCCCAGAGGCAGCTCAACTCTGTCTTCCAGGTTGCTGAGAGTCAGAGTTGACTTGGTTGCAGTGAGACCTTCTGATAACTAAATCTACCTCGCAATAATGTCATTATTTTTTATATGTGGATAGATGAGTTTTGGTCCTCGCCTCCTAGTCTCCTGAATTGACTCTGAAAGAGTCGCCAAAGGAAGTCTTTGAATGAAATAGGAAAGCATGAAAGAGTGCCGCTTGCTGCACCACGATCAAAGAAAGGACACAACAAACCACATCGCTGGCACACACAGACTTTCAGGTGATAATTATGGAAGATAGATGTTGGTTTTAAATTCACACACAGAAAATAATTAAGACAATTATACCATAAATGAGGCAGGGAAAGGGACATAAGATGAGCCAAGGTCTCTATACTTCACCGGAACTGGTAAACTGACACCCATATACTACGAGATTTGAACCTGTTCCCTCAAAAGGTGGCCCAACACAAGGTGTGGATAATTGAACTGTATCATTCATATCACAGGCAAGTAAAATGTTGCTGAGGATCTTGCAGCAACAGTTGCAGCAGTGCATTGATCGGGAGCTTCCAGAAATTCAGGTTGGATTCAGAAGAGGACCTGGAACAAGAGGTATCCTTGCTAATGTCAGGTGATGCTTGGCTCAAAGCAGAGAGCAACAGAAAGATGTTGACTTGTGTTTTATTGACTATACCAAGGCATTTGACTGCATGGTCCATAACGAACTAAAGAGTCCAAGGCATTGTTTCCCAGGGTGGGCAATACTGCCCTGTGCAGGGTGCTGGAAATATCCAGGAGGTGCTAAAAGCAGATACCTCTATCTTATCCTTGATTATGGGTTATAATACAAACATTTTTCATTGTCAGAGAGTCTGAGTAGTTCTTGTCTCTGAAAAGGGGGCAACAGACCAAGCAAGTTTGAGAACAAATAATGTAAGGAAAGCAGACTAAACTTATTAATAAGAGATTAGGAACATACACTTCAGAGCTGAGAAACTTTACAAGAAGGGAAGAGAAATATTTTTTCCAAAAAATAATAAGTCCCATCAAACAAGAATACAGCAATCCTAAAGATATCAAAGAACAAAACTACAAGATATGTAGTCAATATATGGATATGTATTATAGCTCTGTTTATAATAGCCAATGTCTGGATGTCCTTCAATGGTTCAACAAGTTGTCGTCCAGGTATGTCAAGAATTACCATCCACAAACAGGAGTAGGAAAAGGGGGAGGAACTACTGACATGTGCAACAACCTGGGTGAATCCCAAGAGAATTATTTTGAGTGGCATAAGCCAATCCGAAAAGGTTCTAAACAGCACAATTCCATCCTTGGAATGGTAAAATTGTAGAAATGGATACCATAGTAGATGCTGGACGAGGTTAAGGAACAGGTAGAGAAGGGAGGGGAGGTGGTTAGCTATGTAAAGGGCAACTTGAGGGATATTTGTGGCCACTGCAATGGTCTCTATCAGGATGTGTCAATGCCAGGTCAACATCCCAAGTGTGATATTGTCCTGAGTTTTATAATATTTTACCTTTGCAGGGCACTGGGTAAAGGGCACACAGCATCTCCCCTTATCAATTCTTAGAACTGCATGGCAGTCTACAGCTTCCTCAAATTGAAAAACTCCTCAGGAAAGCAGAGGGTTGTGCCGGCATGATGTCACTCCTGAACCACCATGTTGCAGGAGTTGGCCACCAGCATGTCATCGATGTCATTGTTAAGCTGACTGCCCATCAGTTAGATATTAAAACAACCCAGAGGGCCTGAAGCATCAGACAAGGAAATGCGCTCTGATGCTGTGGATTAGGCCTTGGACCTTTCCCTGCAAGGTGAGCGGTTCAAACTCACCAGTGACTCTGTGGGAGAACGAGGAGGCTGTCTTCTTCTGTAAAGATGCACAGTCACAGAAACCTAAATAAGGAGTCCAGAAGTCAGTTGAGGGCAGTGAGTTTGGCTCCAGGTTTCCAGGGGTCGATTGCAATCCAAAGAGTTCTGCTGTCAATCCTGATGAGGAGATAGTTCAGTTAGCTCACGTGGACACTGGGGCCACCGTCACCAAGGAAAGCGTCCGGAGGGAACCATAACTAAGTATTGAGACCCTCCTTGGTCTCAGAGAGCTACTTATTTTTCAATCTTATGAGGGAGGTGGGGAGGGCTTGAGTGAAAGGTTACAGAGCAGACTGCTTGTCCATTCCACAACGTAGACATGTGGGGGCTTCTTTCATGATGCGATTTGCCACCCCTGAAAGCCCCACCAGCTTGCCTACATCCTTCCCTCCTCTTGGTCCTTCTTTGCTGCCCCTTCCTGCCTTCTGGACTTTATTCCTGATCAGACATTCCCCTTTTGGTCCAGTACAGCTGGCTGTATTGAGAAGCATCCTCCTCCCAGGTGTCCATGTTCACCTTCCAGGCTTGTGTGTGCCAAAGGGGTACAAAAAATGACACCACTGTGGGACACAACCATGAAGAGAAGGCCTGCTGACCTCTGGGGAGGTGCATTTCACTGGAGAGTTCTTGATCTAAGCTGCCCGAGAGGAGGGACCGCAGAGGGCAAGCACCTGGACACCCAGGTGTCTGAGCAATGGACCACTATGCCTGGGAAATGACTCTGTCCCTGGTCCAGACTGCAGAGCGTCGCACGGAAGGGCCATGGCAGCTTTTGCCGCCTGTCATGGCTCCATCTGAAGGTGCCAGAGCCAAGACTAGGCCAGGGCTGCCGACGGTGGCGCCTGGAAAGCAGGAGGTCACTGGCTGAGATGCTAATGGGTTCCATGTGGTTAGCTGTGTTAGAGGAAGCTGCACAGCCCTGGTGATGAGTGAGACTGCAGTCAGACTGGTAAATGAGACAGCCTCTGTTTCACTGGGGCCGGAAGCTCTCCCCATCCCAAACACATGGCCACCCCACCGATGAAAGCCTTTACCCATGGTGGATCGCACCTGATGTGCCTGGAGCTGGCGTCCTCAGATGGTAAAAGCAACAGCCTGGAGGTGGGCTCCAAGGACAAATATGGTGCTTGGCTCTGATGTGCCGAGTTTTTGGAGAGGATGAACAAGAGCAGGCTTAATGGACCCTGTCTCTGGATCTCTCCGGATCGGTCCCAGAGTGATTTGACATTCCAGACCATGGTCTCCCACCCACGCATACTGCCGGCTCGATGCATGCTAATGGCCCGTCATAATGGCTTGGCTGCTCAGATGTAGAAATTCAGGGTGGACCTAGTGACCTTCTCAAGAGCAGGCAAGGTATCCCGGACCACCTGGAGGCCAGGCCAGAGCCGCTTCCCCCCTCTGCCGAGTAGGTGACAAACCACAGAGGTGATATGCCAAGACCCACACTTTTCTTTGTCAGTGAAGGTTTATCTCCCTCCTCTTGTCTCCTGGGGAAATTGACACTGGGAGAGAGCCTGGAGATGTGAGCTGCTCAGGCTGGAGGGACAGGCAGCAGAGAGAGAGGGGCAGTCCAAGGACTCACATTCATTCACATCCTTCGTTATTCTGATGAGCAGACAGAGCCCCTGGAGCTCTGATTAGGATGCTCTAGTATCAGCTTCTGGCTCCATCAGCCTGGATAAGCCCCGACATCTGCATTTCCAACCTGCTCCCAGGGGATGCTGGGAGTCCGGGGACCATACACTGGGAGGGGCAGAGATCCCAGCAATGCATCCCTTCTCTGCTATTGTTCTTGTGTTAGTTTAGGTAGGATGAATTCTGCCCCTTGGTGACCCAAGGTGAGCAGAGCAATACAGCCCCACAGAGTCTTCAAGACTATGGCCTTTTGGAAACAGATAGCCAGACCTTTCTTCCCAGGCACCTCTGGGTAGGTTTGAAGTGCCAACCCCGTGGTTCACAGTAGAAAATATTTGCACCATCCAACTGTCTCATCCCTTTTCTCCAAAAGCCAAACTCACTGCCAGCAAGTCCATTCCGACTCATAAGGACCCTGGAGGCGAGGCTAGAACCATGCCTATGGATTTCTGACACTGTTACTCTCTGGGAGTACAACGCCTCATGCTTTCCAGCTGGTGGAGAGGCTGATGGCTCTGAACTACTAACCTCATGGTTAGCAGCCCAACATGTTACCTGCAATGCTATTCTGGCTTTTCATCCCTTCTTTAGCCTCCTGGGAAAGTGGCTGGAGGGGCCTTGCTACTTGCACTCATTCAGTCTATGCTCTGTGTTCAGAGCGTTGTCTGCACTCGGGGTTGGTGGTGGGGCTGGGGGGCGGGGCTCTCTCTGCATGTGAGATGGGAAAAGTACATATCCAAGAGGATTCTAATTGATGGCCTACTCTGTTCCTTGTGTAGCTGAAGAGAGATAGCTTTGGTGTATGGTGTCACGGGTGTAAGGGATGGTTAATGAATGCAACTGCATTGATTAAATGGCCCTGAATGTTCAATGAGGTCTTCCGAGGTGTCTTTGAGGGGTTCGAGCCACTGGTAAGCCCTTGTAGGCCAGTTGAACCCTCGTTGTAGATGCCAAGGCACTTGATGAGAACTCAGAATTAGTTCGGCCATTGGACTACTCTCACTGTTGGTGGCCGTGGATTGCCAAATAGACTGTCTCAGGTTGACCTTCCGGACTACAGAGCAAACTCCTGCCCGCACCTGCACAGATGATTGGCATGTCAGAACCTCTTGCTGCAGCTACTGTGTTAACATATCCGAGGTAAGAGACCACAACAGAAAACAAAAACAAAATGCTCTGAACCATCTAACCTTCCCAGGGACGTTGGGGAGCCCCTTTCCTCTCCCCCCCACCCACCCAAGAAAGAGGGTCTTCTATTGTGACAAGCAAGGTTGTGATCTGTGGCTGTGTAGGGCCTGACTTCCATATGTGGGGTGGCCCTGTGATGTGGGCTGATGAGCCTTTCAGATCCACAAATGCCAGACCAGAGCTCACCCCTGCAAGAGATCATGATGGCATCTCAAGCCTTTTCTGACACTGAGTGACTCCACCTTGTTGTGGTTTCGATGTCAGTTGTGTCACTCTTGTTCTGGTGAGTCTTCATTGACAAGGGGAACCGGAGGGAGTACAAGAGCATTTTCAGAGAGTGACAATTTCCTATCAAGGTTTCCAAGTCTGTATGTCACGTGCTCCGAGGCTCTTTCTTGCCAAGATTCTACTTCATGCATTTTATATTCATTCCCACGTAGAATAAAATCTAATAAAAGGAAGAGAAATAAAATCAAGGCCACAGATTTATTAGTAGGACCAAACTCGTGAAGAGATAAGTTCAATGAGTTAGTGAGTTTCCTTTATTGGACATGAAAGCAAGTAACACAAAATCTTGCATCTTGTTACGTGTGAGCCCATTGTTGCAGTCACTGTGTCAATCCGTCTTGTCCACGGTCTTCCTCTTTTCTGCTTCCCCTCTATGTCACCAAGCATGATGGCCAGAGGGACTCTTTCAGCCACTCCCCCAAAAGGTCTGGAGCCCCTCCTTCGTGCCATGAGCTGTGCTAGTTCTGGGATTCAGACTCTTACCAAGGGTACCTTGGCCCCTGCCCTTTGGAATTTTAGGCCTGAAGTGCAGTTGAGAATGAAGTGCTCTGCAGAATCGATAGAGTCCAGGGGATACCTGAGTGTGGAGGAAGGAGTCACAGCCATATAGGCTGGGGCTGAAATTTACCAAGAAGGGAGAGAACATTCTAGAACAAATGAGTTAAGAGTCAATGAGTTAAGTAAGAATGTGCTTAGCGATGCCAGCAAAGGGAGTGATATCTGAGTGTCTTCTAAGGAGGTGGGTGCAGAAAAGGAGAGGACGCTTGAGAGGCAAAGCATCTCATGAGTCCCAGAGTGGTCTTGGCCTTCAGTAAAAGAACTCTGAAGGAGTTGAAGTACAAAAGAGAGGTGATCAGCGTGGAGAGGCCTGAGGTAGAGGGAGCTCATTAGGCTGGTTCTGGGAAACCAAGAGATAGTTGGTGGCAGCAGTGGAGAGCCAAGTTGTGAAAGGCCAGGTGACTTCTTGATGGGCATCTCCATTAGAAATACCTGCTCAGTTGTGGGGAGGAGGAGCTGGGTTCTCCACCTTTGACACTATGGGCATGGTGAGGCACCGTTGGCCTTTCTGAATGGTTACCCTGTGCTTTCTAGAAGGCATGGTCACATCCCTGGCTTCTGCTTTTAGATACCAACAGTACCTTCTCTCCCATCCAGTTGGAACAGCCAAAACTATGCAGAAACGGACAGATATCCCATGGTGGTGGGAAGTGGGGGAACAGAAGAGAGAAATGTACAGTCAAGCAGAGAACACTTGGTCAAGTGGAGCAGTAATGCCATAAGTCAGTGGTGCTCCATGTGTGCTCCCTAGCCCAGCAGCAGCACTTGGAGACTTGTTGCAAATGTAAAACAGATAGTCCCAATGCAGGAGCAGAGAACACTTGGTCAAGTGGAGCAGTAATGCCATAAGTCAGTGGTGCTCCATGTGTGCTCCCTAGCCCAGCAGCAGCACTTGGAGACTTGTTGCAAATGTAAAACAGATAGTCCCAATGCAGGAGGGTGGGCCCTGCCATCTGGTCTCACAGACTCTCCATGTGAGTCTGATGGTCTCCAGACTTTGAGATCCACCAGTGTAAGCATCACGGGACTCAAACCAGGGACACCTCAAGAAACAAAAAACATGTTTTATGTATTCATGACTTCCTACACTTGGTTCTGTGTCAGGCCTGTGGGTTCAGAAATGGTAAAGGCCCAGTTCTTACCCCAAGTCTACTATTGCTTATTATTATTATTCCAGAGAATTAAACGTTTCCTTGTTTTTGTTGACCCTCTACTTTAGCACATAGGAGATACTTTTTGGATGTACTTCCAAAATTAAGCAAGATGAAATTTCACTACCCTGCTTTCTACGGGGGTTCTGGGCGTGTGGTCTTTAGCCATTCGGCTGCGATCCCCATGCTCAGCTGTTTGAAACCACCAGCCGTTCTGAGGGAGAAAGAATGGACTTCCTGCTTCTATAAAGAGTGACAGTCTCGGAAACCCATGGGGGTCACTAGGAGCCAGTATCGACTCGATGGCAATGAGCTTTTAAAGAGGGGAACCTGGTGGCGTAGTGATGATGCATTGGGCTGCTGACCACAAAGTCTCCAAGTCGCTGGTTTGAAACCAATGACTGCTCTGAAGGAGAAAGACAAAGCTTGCTACTCTGTAAAGAGCTATAGTCTCAGAAACCCAGACACAGGTATACTGTGTACTTTAGGGTTGCTATAGGTTTGGTAGTGGGTTTGGTTTGGATTTGAGCTTCTAAGGCATACACCACGCAGGTGTATTTCTAATCGCACTCATTTGCGTGTTCTTCTAACACCTCCCACCTAGTATGGGCAATAATCTTTGCAGACACCATAATCCAAATCTGTCCACTTTTCTTCACTCTCCTCTTTCATTGACCAGCTTTTCTACATAGATAAGGCTATGGGAAGAAGCTCAACATAAATGTGTCCTGGGTCACGTGCATCCCAGTCATCAAAGTGACACCTTTGCTTTCTTCAGAGAGGCCCTCTGCAGCACAGTGCAATGTGACATCCGTTGCCTCCATGGGTGTTGAGAGTAGAACCACGGAGGAGGAAGTCCTTGGTGAACTCTGCTTCTCTCCTCCTTTTAACATGATGTTGTTGGTGGGTCTGTTGGTGAGGATTTCTGTATTCCACATAGAAATGAAAGCAAAAATCCTCACAATTAGCAATCCTGGAGCCCGGGGAGGAAGGGGGGGGGCACAGAGTGGTTGCACGCTGGTGTGCCAACAAGCTGCTCCATGGAAAAAAAGCAGGTCTTTCTAATCCCATAGTTACAGTCTCAGAAATCATGGGGGCAGTTCTACCCTATCCTATAGGGTCTCTATGAGATGAGCAAGCACTGACTTGATGAGTTAATAAATATAAATACCTGTATTTATATATACATTTAGATTATTGTGTGATATATATGCATAGATCATGTGTGAGTGTGTGTATATATGTACCAGAACCAACGCAGTGGTAGAGATTTGAACTTTTGGAGTTGAGTTTTTATATAGACATGGTGATGGCCTACCCCTTTTATACCACCCTGTTTTTACAGTTATGTGAATCAGGTGTCATTAGTAACTTGTAGGTGAAGAAACTTACCTCTAGGGAGACAGAGGGTAGCCCAAAGGACATGGTTAGCAGCTAACTGGTGTTCACATACCTGATCATCTGACCTCAAGACTTTTAGCTTCTTCTTTACATCATGTTGGACATAAATGATAATTGGGGGGGGCCTAAAAATAACCTGCACTGAAAGCCTTCAAAATTGAATACAAGTAGAGTTGGGAGGGGGTGGGGAACTAAACTGGGGCAGAAAAGAAAATTCTAGAGGTTATAACAGCTAACATCAATTCTTAATCAAAGGTAAGCAGATTTGACAAGCAGTTGGAGAAGTCTTGAAGACAAGTAGTCAGAGACAGAGACATCAGCCTGGGGCCAGGGTGGGATCTGAGCACATGCCCTTCACCCATGAACTCCCATCCAACTCTTCGCCTGTTGCTGTTGAGTTGATGCCAGCTCCTGGTGACCCTGTGTCAGTCTAACTGCTCTGTAATGACTTCCGCAGCTGAGTTTGGGGGAAGTCAGTTTCCAGGTCTTTCTCCCAAGGTCTCTCTGTGTAGAGACCTCCAACCTCTCATTTAGCAGCTGGGCCCATGAACCGCTTGTACCACCCAAGGATGCCTATATCCGTACCGGGCTCTTGGTTATGACAGGCAAGTCTAGGACTGTCAATGGAGGAGATTTAGCAGCGGTTTTACCTCGTCAGTCCCTAAGGAGGCAAATACCAAGATGTGACACAGGAAAATGCAGCTCCCCGGCTGGACAATGATTGGGTCCAACAGGACTAGGTGACTCAAGGTATCAGAAGTAGCACTGTGCTATGAGACACGTGGTACGGTGGGCTTGAAGGCACATAATTCAACATGACAGCTGAGATACTGAAGAGAGAGGGATTAGTAGTCATTCTGATTGTGTTCATCTGTATGGGAGCTGTTGGGGAGGACATCTGCAAGGCAGGAACATGCCAGGTGGGCTGGCAAGAAGGGAAAGTGATAAAGATGGAAGACAAGGCAGGACCAGCAAGAGCAAGGAGCAGAGCAGGGTCATGTCTAGCTTCCTCCTGCCTGATCTTTGAACTTTGAGCAGCATTGTACCTCCCAATTTGTGAGACATGTCCCTGAACCTCCGTGAGTTCTGTGGAATGCTGTTGAGAGTCGCAGAGCCCAGAGTCATCAGGGATGTACTCAAGGGAGAAGTGGGGGGGAACAGAGCAGATTGTCATCTTTCAAGAGTTGGACTCTTGGGGCTTTTTTTCAATCCCCAATTCCTTGGCACTAGTTTGGTATTCATTCTTACCAAAGAAATTATGACCTTGTCACTGGACTGATAATACTCTCAGGAACTCATCTTTCTGGTCTTTTCAGGATGAGCCATTGATGTGTGAACTCAATGAATTCTCATCACAGGCAAAGAATTGGGGGAGACCTTCATTTTACTGATAATTTGGGGAACTAGAGATATTGCCCAATGTCACATGCAGAGGGGTTGAAAACTATAATGTCTGGCTCCAAAGATCATTGTTTTTGTGTCATTAGCTGATGTCCAGTCAGTTCTAACTTAGTGATTATGGCAGTTATATAATCTCCTGTCAACTAGAGCAAAGGGGTGGAATCTAGCCTGTTGATCACGTGATAGGCAATGATGCCTATCTGTGTAGGAATGACCTTCTCCTGAGAATTCTGGCAACTCCTGTTTTCCTCCCTGAAGGTGGGTCACAGTATCCCTCTGCTTCACATTCTGTTGGCAAGCCACATGAAGCTATGCTGATGGAAGCCAGAGCCCTGGAGCTGGAGGAGGCATATGGAGAGCCACACTCATGCTGAGATGTTTCCACAAGGCTTTCCACCCACTGACCTATGATCTTCCTGCTTTCAGCATCATTGCATGTGCTACATGAGTCTGTAGAAGAATTTATAGACTACTCTCAGACATATAGGCTAATGCCAAACTTGTGAACTTGATCTGGACTGGGCCAGGATGATTTCTTAATATACAATTACTCTTGGATATAAAACTCTCTCATATATATGGTTGCCTCTGATTGTTTCTCTAGTCAACCCAGACAAACACACCACCCTGAGCACATGTGCTCTCATCTCATGGTGACGTTCGTTAACTATAACAAGACAAACCCTGCTAGGTCCTGTGCCATCCTCACAAGCGTTGCTGTCAAAGTCCATTGTTGCAGTCACTGTGTCAGCAAAGCTTATTAAGAGTCTTCCTCTTTTTCACTGGCCTTCTGCTTTATGAAGCACAATGTCCTTCTCCAGGGGCTAATATCTGCTGAAAACATGCCTCCATTAAGTGAGCTGAAGTCTCACCACCCTTGTATCTAAGGAGCATTCTGGTCCCACTTCTTCCAAGACAGATGCATTTGTTCTTCTGTAAGCCCATGATATCTTCAGTTTTCTTTGCTAACATCATAATTCAAAGGTGCCATTTGTTTATGTTCTTTCTTATGTACTGCCCAGATTTCCCATACATTCAAGGCAATTGAAAATACCATGGCTGGGGTCAGGCACACCTTAATCCTTCAAGTGATACCTTAGGCTTTTTCATACTCCAAAGAGGTCTTAGGATGCAGATTTGACCAATGCCATTTGGGTTGTTGACTGCTGCTTCCATGCATATTGCTAGCAGACTCAAGTAAAATGAACTCCTTGATCATAGTGGTGATCTTGTTTCCCAAGACCAGAGTTGAAATGTTGTACTCCTCTCCTCCCAGGCAGGATTCTCCAGCACATATGCTGAGAGCAGACTCCATGGAGGTTCAGTGTGGAATAATCAGTGGCCATGACTTTGAGAAATGTCACCAAGGTCAGAGTACATTGTGTGGGGTCCTTGCTGGCCCTATGTCCACAGATGTCCTGTATTTAGCCAGCACAGTGCCAATCTATAACAGATTGGTTTTTTAAAGTGCCAACATTTAAAACCTGAAATATTTCTACATGAAATGGTAGTACTTGGTTGCCATCTCAAAGTTTGACAGTTCTACTCCACCCGGTGGGTTTCCTGTGGTACAGATCAACTAGACAGCACCTAGCAGCTGCAAGAGGAAGTTCTACAACCACAAAGAACCAGTCATGTGGTTGTTGCTCTATGTGAATTTAGGGATTCATAAGTATTTTCAGGATTTGTATCTTGGGGGTTGGGCCAACTCCACTTCCATTTTAAAGCAGAGAGTTATTGCTGGTGACCACACAGATAACAATAGAAACTCTGCATATATTATACTACCTACTAGGACCCAAGATGCATAGTGAAGGTTTTCCATATGCTATTTTATTGCCAAAAGAACAAACTGATCTGTCTTGGAGGAAGTGCAGCCAGAATGCTCCTTAGCTGCAAAGATGGTGAGACTTCATCTCACGTATTTTGGAAAGACCATTCCCTGGAGAAGGACATCATGCTGGGTAAAGGGGAGGAGCAGTGGTAGAAAAGGAAGGTCCTGGATGACATGGACGGACACAGCGGCTGCCACAATGGGTTCCACAGAAGAACCATTGTAGGGATGACACAGGACCGGACGGTGTTCGGTTCAGTTGTGTACAGGTCAGAACTAACTCAACTCACCTAACCAAAGCTCCAATGGCACCACACAGTGTATTTCCATTGCCACAATGTAAGGTCCACGCCCACTGCTTGCCAGTTCATTGTGCTTCATATGTGCTCCATGGGGCAAAGCAGAACTGCCCCATGGGTGTTCCAACACTCTCCATTTTCATGGACGCAGATCATCACACATTCTCCCTCCGTGTGGCTACTAGGTTAGAAACACCAACTGTCAGTAAGTAGGGAGGGTTTAGTCATTGCAGCACCTGGGCTCCTTGCCTCTAAAGTATGTGTTTTTTAATCTAGCAATTTTTAATAAGGTACATATCAACAGGCAAGGGAAGACGTAAGTTCCGATGTAAATCCAGAGCTCAAACTCTTCTCAATGTGTTAGGAGCCCTGGTGGTGAGGATGCATATGTGCTGGGCTTTTCACTGCAGGGACAGCAGTTCAAACCCATCAGCTGCTCCATAGGAAAAGATGATACTGTCTGCTCCTATAAGGCTTACAGCCTCTGAAACGTTACATAGGGTCCCTCTGGGTTGGAACTGACCCCATGGCAGTAGGTGTTTTTTGTATGTTCTATGAGGGGGTGTCAACAATATGGTGGAAAACTTCCCATTTCTTTTGATTCCATTTTCCCTTTAACTTTTAAAAGACCTCCCTCCTACTGCTTTGAGTCTGATATTAATATATCCATCTATGCTTTCCTTTCCTTGTAAAAATTTCCTCCTGAGATTTTCTTGGTGTGTTAGTCTGGGTAGGCAAGAGAAACAGATTCAGGGAGACTCATATATGAATACGGAAGAGCTTTACATACAAGAGCAATTGAATATTGAGAAAATATCCCAACCCAGTTCAGATCAAGTCCATAAATCCAATATTAGCCCATATGTCCAATACCAATCTATAAACTCCTCTTCAGACTCACGAAACACATGCAATTAAACTGAATCCAGGAAGATCATAGGCCAGTGGGTGGGAAGTCTTGTGGGTCCAGTGGTGCTGTAAGCATCTCAGCAATGGCAGGAGCCTCCAAGTGACTTCTCCCGGACACAGGGTCTATCAATGTAGTGCCATGTGTCCTTTCAGTAGAGTGTCTCTCAGGGAATGAGTCATGCGAGAGAAAGTCTCTGGTCGCTTGGGAGGAAATCCAGAAATTTCCAGAATTCTCAGGAGAAGACGATACCCACACAGAGGCCTCATTGACTCTGATCTGATTGTGATAGGTAGGCTTATTGTGCCAACCTTGGCAGAGTGATAAATGACTTGGTGAGCCTCACCTTTCTTGTCTTTTGTTCTTTGATGATCAGACCAGTGTGTGGCTGCCTTAGCTTGTTCTCAGCCCCAATTTGCAAGCTACACTACCTGTGGGACACCTAATCCATGGACTATGTTGCTGTAGTTTAAGGTTCCTACAAGACCTGCTTTGCCATGCTACTGGAGTATACATTGCTTGAGCTGGGGACTGTCAGACCCTATCATTTGGCTGACTATTAGTGACCTGTCTTGCTATTTGCTGCCTGTGACCAGATAGCCTGAATTTTTCTACAAAGGACTTCCCAGCAGCCCTCAAGATTTAAAGGACTGCCAGTGTATTTGCTGTCTCATGGAAGTGAATTGCAATGCTCTAAAGATTAATTAACTGTTTATTTCTTATGTTATATACATATATATAATCATAAGATTTAAAATCATAGGTGTCCTGGTCTCCTTTCTCTAGAGAACCCTGTCTAACATACCAATTGACAGACTAGACTCTACCCCTCACTCTTAATCCTCTCAAGTCCCCAATTGACACCAGATTATGTAACTACCACATTTGCTTAGTTTGAAAAAGTTATAGGCTTTTATTTGTCAGTAAAGACATTTACATCATTTGGATTTTTCAGACAAAAGTGTATGTTTTCTGCCTTATCATGGAGAAGTAAATCTCATTTATACTGACTGTCATTACTGATATTTGGGAAATGTATGAGTATTTTCCCTTCCTTTTTTTTATTCTGTATGCTTCCCTTGTTAAAAAAAAAAAGTGACCCCTTGGCACTCAGCTGGTAATCAGTGAGGGTACGCAGACTCAGGGATAGCTCCAGTTCAGAATCTCAGAGCAGAGAAGACAGTTACATTCAACAAAGCAGGACCCCTCATTCCTCTGAGGCCCAGATAGCCCGAGGTTTGCCTCTGCCTTCTTCTCTCCAAGAAAGAGGTGGGAGAGGTTTCCACCGTCATCCATATGGTTGAGAATTCAGGGAACATCGCGACGTTGCACAAGCAGTTACCTTTTGAGTATTTATAGCCAAGTCTCATTAAGTCTCATTAAGACTGGAATCTGTGACATGTTGGAAGGAGGCTGGAGAAAAGTGTTCCAAATTAAGGGAGCAAATGAGGCTCCCATATGCACTCAGCTCCCACATAGAACTGGAGGCATTTATGATGAGGTGACTTAGTGAAGGCTAGATATGTGATAAGGGACCCAGATAGTGTGGAGACTACGCCCTCAACTGTGAAGCATAAGGTTGTTGGGTCGACTCCACCAGTTACTCTGCAGAACAATGGTGCGGCAGTCTGCTTCCAAAAAGAATTGCATGGAGGGAGCCAGAGCCCTGGAGCTGGAGGAGTCATGCGGAGACCCCTGCCAGTGCTGAGGTACTACTACCACCACTGAACCCACAAGACTTTCCACCCACTGACTTGTCATTTTCCTGCATTCAGAATTACTGCATGGCTGTGTGAGTCTAAAGAGGAATTTACAGACTAATATTGGGCATATGGGCTAATATTGGACTTATAGACTTGATCTGGACTGGT
Organism: Nesogale talazaci; assembly: GCA_004026705.1. Taxonomy (NCBI): domain Eukaryota; kingdom Metazoa; phylum Chordata; class Mammalia; order Afrosoricida; family Tenrecidae; genus Nesogale; species Nesogale talazaci. The sequence continues at coordinate 25,779 of PVJH01007841.1, forward strand.
CTGGGATATTTTCTTAATATACTATTATTCCTTCATACAAAGCTCTTTTATACACATGTGAGTGTCTAAGAATTTGCTTCTCTAGTCTGCTCGGACTAGCACATGGCCTTAAACCCCCTTCAGATTATTCACAGTCAGCTGTGAACATTGGTCTGTGTGGCTACACAGGAGGCTAAATAACATTGAAATGCTCTTGACTTCATTTGTGGCTTACAAGCTGGCCTCAGACAGAACAAACAGCAAAGCAAAGCACATCTCTGTCAGACGGAATGGTCCACATCTGCTGGAGAACAAAGATCGGGTGGGGGTACAGTCAGGGATGCTAGATTAATAGAACCAGGACAACCGAATGGAGAGAATCAAACCCATTGTGAAAACTGTAACCACAGTCACTGAACATATGTACAGAAGTTGTTCAGGGGGGACCGAATTTGCTGTGTAACCTTGCACCCAAAATGCAACAAAATACCATCCTTTTAAAAAATGCATACAAAATTATGTAGTTTGATGGTTCAAAGCACAGATCTGGCAATTAGAGATAAGCAGGTGAGATTCTTGGCTTTGCCACCAACAGTGTAACTATGAGGAAATATCACCTTTCTGGTCACCATACTTGGGAAGAAGGATGTCATTGGATTATTGAAAGGATTGGACTATTGCAGCATGTAAATGGTCATTAAGGTAGCTATTGTCACAATCCTATCACAGTATGAATACTCATACTAGAATGAGAACTACATCTGGTGGGTGCTCGATCTACTGTGTCTACCATTTCGTCTAGAGGAGCAGAGAGCCCTCCTCTTACAGACTTTTGCTGCTACCTGAGGATTAGTCCTCACATCATGCCCAAGAGAGCAAGGGTTCCTGATTGATTTCAGAAATAGATTGCCAGGTCTTTCCCACTAGTCTCTCTTACCCAGAAGCTCTGCAGCATGCAAACTTGTCCCAACAGATGGGTGGTGGATGAGCATGAGGGACAAGGGCTGGGGAATGGAATCCACATCACCTGCTCGGAGGCCAAGCATTCTGCCACTGCATTCTGCCGCCACCACCACCACCACCTTCACTTGTTCCCAGTAGTAATGGAATGCTTCCCAACCCATACAACCCCAGTGCTGTAGAATCAATTTTGACTCACGGAGGCCTGCTGAGGTTATTCAGCTCTGTCCCCCAAGGAGAGATGGGTGGGTTTGGACTACCAACCCAGTACTCCAATGCTTCCCTGCCCGCGTTACTGAGTGTTGTGGACCTTGGGCTCCCCATTGTGAAGTGGGTTTTAAAAACTCACTCAAAGAACACCAAAACCAAAGCCCTCACAGCCACAGAGTCTCTCTTGATGCCCAGTGACCCTGTCAGCAGAAAGCCTCATGGTTCTCCCCTGAAGTGGGCCTTGGGATACTGTCCTTTCAGTGTGCAGTTCCGGTGAGGGCGTGTGCAGAAAGCACTGGCTATCCTAAGGACACGTAATAGGAAAATGTGTGGTCAGAGATGAACCTCTTCTTGGCCTGAGATTTCAAGAAGCTTTGTAGAGAAATGAGATAGTTTGTGTGTGTGTGTGTGTGTGTGTATTGGGGGGGGGTGCGGTTCACCAAAGGAAAATTCTTAAGACCATCTTCTGATTTGAAGTGGAGAATTAATTCCGTACTGCAGGGACATTGAACTTAGAGCAATTAGGCTAGGGCAACACCCCCTCTTTACATCAGACCAAGCAAGGACAAAGGGGTACTTCTTAACATTTTGGATTTGCTGTTTCTGCCAGGTACTCTCATTCTGGCCTCTCTGTGCAGACTCCCTCCATTCTTCTCCCCCAGGCCTCCCCTTCCTCCCCAGCCCCCTTTCTCCAGCTTAATGGGATCATGCCACTGCTTTACAAATTGGTGGTAATTCTTCCTGCCTCTGTAGGAGACCCAGGTTTGATTCCCAGTCAAGGCACCTCATGCACACTCATCACCTCTCTCTTTGTGGAGGGTTTGGTGCGGCTGTGATGCTCAAAGGGTCCTAACGGCACCTCCAGACTAACACTTAGTGGGAAGAAGGCCTGGCAATTCACTTCCAAAAATCAACCAATGAAAACTGATCATGGGGATGGTCCCGGGCTGGGGAGCATTGCTCTCCATTGTGCACTGTATTGCCATGAGTCAGAGACCATCTCAGTGGCAGCTGTGAACATGCCAAAAGGATGCGCTTCCATTCATCCTTGTTCCCGGCAGAGATGGCCCCCTTCTCTCTCCTGCAGAACAAAGTCCCTTTAAAGAGTTGGCATTACTCTCCATCTTACTTCCTGGTGGTCTTTTCTTTACAACATCCCACCAGCATGCCTACGGTCAACACCCACCTGTCATGCCTGTGGTAGTGAGGTGGCATTGAATCTGTTCTGACTCTTAATGACCCTATGAGCAAGAATGAAACACTGCCTGGTCCTGCACCAGCTTCGCCGTGGTTTTTAAGTTTGCAGCCAGTGTGTCAATACATCTCCTGCAGGGTCTCTCTCTCTCTCTCTCTCTCTCTCTCTTTCTCTTTTTTTTTTTTTTTTGCTGTCCCTCTACTTCACCAAGCAGGCTGTCCTTCTCCAGGGATTGGCCTCTACTGATAACATGACCAAAGGAGATGAGATGAAGTCTCGCTGTCCTGTGACCTCGAATAGCATTCTGGCTGCACTTTTTCCAAGACAGATTTGCTTGTTCTTCTGGTAGACTGTGGTGCTTCCAAGATTCTTTGCCAGTACCCAAATAAATGGGAACTCTATTTACCCACCCATCAGCTACTTATTAAGCACTTTCTTTGTGGCCATATTGGTTCTAGACCCTGAATTATATGTGTGAATTACAGGGACCAAGAACCTCTGAATTAAAGAGACCAAGAGCCCTGTCCTCATGAAGCTTACCTGGGAGGGGTAGGGGGGGCAGGGATGGGAAAATGGGGTGGAGTGAGTGAGGCTGTACAAAGTCATCCTGCTTTTCCTCCTCTCTGCTCCATCCCACGCTGCTCCCTGACGCACCCTCCAGCCATGTGACCTTGAGAAAGACACGTTTCCAAAGCCCCCTTTAAAATGCGGATGAGAACATCTACTTGGTAAGGTTGTTGGAAAGAGGCCCAGAAATACCTCTTGCTGGCGCCTGTCGCATGCACACACCTAGTAATGTGAGCAAGAGTCCCTCCTGCTTGTTTTTACTGCACAAAATCTTTCATAGCAGAGTATGTAACTTTATATTAGATATGCTTGTAATTATAAAGAAGCCTTCAGAATAATATATGCAAAGGAATTAAATTGCCTACAGCTCAACATGAGTTTCTTAACTTCCAATTTTATGGTCTAAACCAGTCCTCTGATTTACAGACTTGTAATCATCGCTTGCTGTCTGTCACCGCCTGGCAACCCAGGCTCGGCCTTGCCTTGTTTAGCTGAGACCTATGAAACTTAGCAGCTAAAGCCCCGTTCAGGAATCATATACTCGACGACTCGTTCTTTTCTCTCTTTCTTGGTACCTGTTTGTCTTCTGTTCCTCACACCTCTTGACTTTTTACCATTTCAGCCTGGCAGAAAATCTGCAGGGAAAGAACCTCCACCCTGATGCATTATTTTTTAAAAAATGGCACCCCTTTGGAGTCAGGACTCTGAAGATTTTTCTCTGAGATACATATTGTGAAGGTAAGAGGCTCCATACCCTTTAGCCATCCAGCGTGTTAGTGTGTGTTTCCCAAAATCAAGAATATGCTCTTTCTGAGACCTCCCCCATCGTTCTCTGGGGGGAGGGTTATTGCTAGTGTCGCTCTTAGAGGCCATCCAGCTGGCTCGGACTCATATTGGCCTTGTGTTCAACAGAGCAAAGCCCCGCCCACTGTACTCCACGCTCACAGTGGTTGTTGTCACGCGTGACCTCAGTGTGGCAGCCCCTGTGCTCATCCATCTCCTCAGGGCTTGTGTTAGAGGCTGAATTCCCTACGGAAGCAAATCCAGTGACACTTGCATGTGTTTGCACATAGAAAGACATTTATAGTGAGAAATGACTTACTCCGTTGTAAAAGTAGGTGAATCCAGTCTGGTTCAATGCAGGCTTCACCTGATTTATGGAAACAGGATGACAAGGCAGGGGTGAAGGATGAGAATGGGGCACAAGCTGTTGGATTTAGAGGTAAGTGGGTCTGAATCGGGCCAAATGAATTCACCATCCAAAGTCCGCTTGTGGCTTCTAGGATCAGCAACCCCTACAACACGAGATGGAGAGGTGCGAGATTCAGATCCAGAAGAAAGCAAGAGGGCAAAAGGCGATGTAGCTTTGCTGCCTCTCTGTCTTACAAGAAAAAAACCACACCTCCAAGGGGTGTCATCAGGCTGTGACCTTTACCCAGGAAAGTGTTGCTGATCATCCCTAACCATCATAGAGGTCTTCCCCTTTTTAACTGTGCTCTGGTTTACCAAGGAGTAAACTTGCTGCCCGGCTTCTACTTTACCAATAGTTACCCTTCTAACTCACGTCCATTGAACCGATCCTACCTCGTGGCTGCTCTAGTGGACAGGGTGGAACTGCCCCTGTGGGCTTCTAAGTCAGTAACTCTGTAGAGGAGTTGAAAGCTTCCTCTTTCTCCTGTGAAAAAGCTGGTGATTTCAACTCCCGACCTTGACGTTGGCAGTCCAAGGCAAGATTTAGCCTTCAGAATTGTTTAGACCTAGACAGAGACCATGTCAAAAAGCAATAGTGTATTGAGAATGATGATGGCAACTAAAGTACAAATGTGCTTGACACAATGGATAGGTGGATTGCGATGAGTTGTATGAGTCCCCAATAAAATGATTTTTAAAAGGAAAAAAAAAATACCAGTGCTCGGGTCAGGCTCATCTTAGTCCTCAGAGTCATATCCTTTTTTTTTTCAACACTGTACAGAGGTTTTATGCAGCACAGTGTGTTCTCTTTACTTATTTGCTTACGCAATACTACGCATCATTTGATCTCTGGACTGCTGTTTTCTGTGAGCCTTGATTGTGAATCCAAGTGAGATCAAATCCTTGATGACTTTAATCTTTTTTTCTGTTTATCACGATGTTACCTATAGATCCAGCTTCAGGGATTTACAGTCTTCAAACCTCTCAGGAGCAATTCCACTTTCTCCTCTAAGATTTCTGTGCATCAGAATTCACTCAATGGCAGTGAGTTGGTGTTTGGGTTTTGAGATTCCCGTCAGGGGAGCAAGAGACCTGAGGCATCCACACTGAACTATTATCCTAAAGTGAGTGGATCAGTGTTTGCAAAGTGAACCCTCCGGGATGCCCAGTCATGCTTCTGCTCAGGCTTCCCAAGCTTGGCGCTCCTGTTTCAATCCTCTGATCCTGTTAGAATTCACGAACAATTGGCATACGCCTGCTTTGTCGCTTAGAAGGTAAGATGAACTCATCTCCATTTGAAGGGCAGGACTCAGCTAATACCTGTTGGCAGATCAGGGGCACACGGCATTTCGCTGAAGCCTTCTGCACGCTCCTTCCTGTTTGTACTAATCTTGTAACTGTGCTAGGATTCGTGAACTAAGACTGTTGCTGTTTCCGTTAGAAGTTGAGATTGACTTCTCTCCTCTGGAAGGACAGGATGCTGCAGACAATAACTGTAGCCAGAGGGGATATCTCGTATCCAAGCAGAAAGGCCAATCTGAGAACTAGAGGGTTTTTGTCTTACGGGCCCAAGTGCTCCAGAAGACCCTTTCCCTCATGCCCTGAGCTCAAAAGACCTCTTTATCATTTGCTCAATGGGTCTCGGCATCATGGTTCCGCATCGGACTTCGCTCTGAAAGGTCAGCAGTTTGAAACCACCAGCTCCTCTGCAGGAGAAAGAGGCTTTCTACCCCATGAGGAATAGCAGTCTTGGAACCCCACAGAGGCAGTCCTACCTATCCTATGGGGTTGCGATGCGCCGGCATAAACTTGATGGCTGTGTGAGTGGGTGGCCCAATACATTTGGAAATCTATGATTTAGATATACTAATGATAGAAGACAGGCACCAGACATCATAAGAAAGGCGAAGGCAGGGGGTGCAGGTAGCTAATGAGCTCAGTCTACCCAGAGGTGCCTCAGAAGAAAGGCCTGGCAATCCATTTCTGTAAACCCCACAGAGCCCAGGTCTCTTCGGACCCACCCAAGGTCTCTGTGAGGCTGAGTGGATCCAACAACTACTGGTGACCCATGTGCCAAGACATCCAGATGTGCAAGTGGCAACACGGCTGTAAGACAAACATTTGCTCACCCCCAGGCAAGAGGGAGATGGGGAGGAGATGTAAAGCCTTGCTGCTTTCTAGTGACTTACAACCTTCAGGCGTCACCCACCAGTGGCCTTCCCACTGTGAACATAATGGAAACATCACCCTTCTTATTGTTCTTATTATTAAACATCACCCTCTCTTCCTTGGCATCTTTTCATCTCCAGGCTTGTAGGAGCTGCAAGCTGCCTGGGACCCCCTAGCCTTCCTTAGTGCCTGCCCGTGTGCCTGTGTCTCCTGTGCCATTATGTGGAAAGTCCTCCTGGCACAGGCCTTGCTTTTACTCTGAACCCCTTCCTCAGTCACTCTCATCCAACCCTACCTGAAGGCTTCCCTCCAAAATCCTTGTGAGGCCTAGGCACCCCCCATCCCTGAGTGCTCTATGAAATCCTACCTGGTGGATCCCATTCCAACCTCAAGGGCACTGTCAGAAAGGGCACAACTACCCGCCTAGGCCATCATCATGAAAGGAGCAGGCTATTGCATCTCTCTCACACAGAGTGGCTGGTGGGCTTTACATACTAGGACCCCCCCACCCCCCCGATGTCAAATATAATTTGAGGAGAGCATCTATGAAATTTTACAAGGACAAAGACACAGACACATCATCCTGATGAGGAAGGCCACAGGTAGGAGGTCAACATGGCGCCCATGGAACCAAGCCAGATAATAGGGCATGAAGCCAAAGGGAACTGTCCCTAATTCATGATTTGTGCCATATCAATACATCATAATTACAGGTGAGACTACAGAAGCAGGAATGGGACCATTATTGGGATAGACAGTTGACAGGATTGGTCTACAGCAGCGATTGTCAACCTATAGGCTGGAAAATCAGATGTTTATATTACAATTCATAACAGTAGCAAAATTTCAGTTATGAAGCAGCAACAAAATTAATTTTATGATTGGAGGTCACCTGAACGTGAAGAACTATAGTAAAGGGTCGAGGCATTAGGAAAGTTGAGAACCACTGGACTAGAGCCTTCTGACCAACACACTCAGGGAAAGACAGATAGGACAAAAGTCATGAGTATGTGATACTTGTACCATCCTAAGTTGAATTACAGCAAGGACACACCCAGGCAAGCCCCTAAGAGAGACAGCCCCTCCCTGGGCAATTCACTCTTCAAGGCTCTCTACCTAAGGGCAAGGTTACCTATCAAACCCCAAAGCCCAAACTCACTGTCATCAAGTCAAACTGACTCATGGTGACCCCATAGGGCAGAAAGAACTGTCCCTGTGGGTTTTCTGAAACTGTGAACAGAAGACCTCACATTTCGCCCAAAGAATGGCTGTTGACTTACAGTTAACCATCCAGTGTGTAACCACTATGCTACCAGGATGCCTGATTACCCACATCCTCAGGTAATGATTAGAAAGAATTCAGCAGAGGCCCAATCTCTGTGGGGACTCTACAAATGGGTTTGGGGCTGTCACCGCCATCCATGTCCTTTTCAAGAAAGGTGCTCAGATTGGAAGCTCTAAGGCAGTTCAGTTAGCAGCCAAGTGCTTAACCACTGTGCCACCAGGGCTCCGATGGAGCATCTCCTTTAATTAGTCTCTTGGGTCTTCTGAGTGATTGAGCATACGCCTCAAGGTCGTCACAGCCAGATCCTGATTCACTGTGCCACTCCCATCCTCCAAACCTGTTCATTCTGCAGTGCCCCCTGTTTCACTCACTGACTGTGTTACCTTGATACAGTCATGGGAGCCCAGCTTCCCCAAGGGTGTGAAAGCCAGAAAAATCTCAAAGGAGTTTAATTGCAGAGTTCTCTGTAAAGGTGTGTCTGACTTTAGAAAAACTGGTGAGGGAACGCTAAGCTGAGTTCTCTAGAGAAGCCAGACTGGTGATGCTTGTGTGTGTGCGCACAGAAAGAGATGGATATCAAGGAATGGCTGACACAATTGTAGATAGCCCTGTTCAAGCACATGGGCCAAATGTAAACCGAAGGCTTATTCTGACTCTGGCAGTTGTAGGGGCTCACCACCAGAAGGCAGGAAAATGAAGCACAATGACCACAGGCTAGAGGGCACCAACCTGCATACAACCAAAGTTGGCAGGCCTCTGATAGCTCCTGGTATCAGCAGGTGATATAACAGGAGAGTGACAAGCCAGATGCTGCCTCTAGATCTAGCAGAAGACATGAGCTAGCTGCTGCACTTTGTCCTTCCCCGTCCTCAATGAAATGGCCCTTCATTGGATCAAGACCGTGACAAGGTTAGAGAGAGGATACTCTACCCTTTTCTTCCCACAACCACTTGGCTGCTTCCCAGAAGATTTCATCAGAGAGCTGACCACACTACAATAGCTCATATCATCAGAGAATCCTGGCCCAGCCACGTTGACACGAAATCTATCATATGAGGGCTACGGAAGCACCTGGATTAGCAACTACAGAGAGTTCTCAACACACACACACATGTTGATAGAAACCCGATGTAAAACAACATGACTCCTGCCCAACCCCGTGCCATGCTCACACTTGTGCTTATGTGCGAGCCCATTGTTAACAGTGTAAATCCATCTTGTCAAGGACCTTCTCTTTTGCCACTGCCCCTCTCCTGTACTAATCATGATGTTCTTCTGCAGGAATTGGTCTCTTCTGAAAACACGACAAAAGCATGAAAGACGAAGCCTTGTCATTCTTGCCTCTAAGGCGCATTCTGGCCATATGTCTTCCAAGACAGATTCTCTGCTCTGTGGTAGTCCCTGATACTTTCATAACTTCATCTTCCTTATTCCATGTACAATTTTCACATGCATATGAGGCATTTGAGAAAATTATGACTTGGGTCAGGTGAGCCTTAGTTCTCAAAGTGACAGCCTTGCTTTTCACCACTTGAAAGAGGTCTCGTGCAGCAGATCTCCCCGAGGCACAGTTTCATTGATCTTTGGACTGCTGCCTCCACGAGCACTGGTGGTGGATCCAAGCAAGACGGACAACTTCAATCTTTTCTCCAATGATCATGGTGTGAACTGTAGATCCAATTGTAAAGATTGCCGTTCTCTTTACATTGAGTGGTAATGATATGGAAAACTGCAATCCTTGATCTTTATCAATATGACAGACAAGTTCATCTGCATGCTCACATATACAAATGCACACAAACACACACACATAAACACACGTACATTGGCACACGTACACTCATACATATGCATATATATGCAAGCATACATATTCAGGTATAGAAAGGAGATGTTCCCAGCATTCTGCCAGTTGCAGGAAAGAGCTACCTGCCTTGAGGTGTGGTCTCCCATGGAGAAATCGAATCTAGCCCTACTCTCCCTGAGCTCAGGGGAATGGAACAAGAGAAGAGACACATCGATTTCCGCAATCGGCTAACCATTTTCTTTCCCTGCTCTCTCATGGGTTGAATCCATCATAAGGGGTACTTCCAGGGAACCTGATGGATGCAGTTCATAGAAAGCAGGCCCTGGGTCCTGCAGCAGAGGTGGGTAGAGCATTGAGAATAACCACTGAGCTGACGTCTCTACTTTGTCAAATACAAAATAGAGACCCAAGTGGTGTCTACTCGTTGGCTCTTTTGTGAGTTCAAAGTGCGTTAGAGTTCATTGAGACGGGTGGACAACATGGCTGCGGCACTGGGCTCAGGCATAGGAACAATCGTGAGAACAGTGCAGGGTTTCATTCTGTGGTGCACAGGGTGGCTATGGGTCAGAACCAATTTGATGACATCTAGCAATAAATAGTAAACAACAAATGCTTTGCCAGGGAGCCCTGGTGGCATAGTGGTTGCCCGCTGGGCTGCGGCCAGCTCCAAGAAAGATGGGACTTCCTACTTCTATACAGAGTTACAGGCTTGGGCACCCACAGAGGCAGTTCTACCCTGTCCTACAGGGTCACTTTGAGTTGACAGGAACTGGCAGTGAGTTGTGGAAAATGCTTCATTACATTTAAGCCCCCAGAACCAAAGCAGCTGCCACTGCCACAGTGTCCATTCCCACTCATAGTGCCTTTAGAGGGCATGGTAGAACAAGGGTTTCCAAGATTGTAAGTCTTTACGGTAGCAGACACCTTCCCTGTTCTCTTCGGAGCAGCGTGTGAGTTTGAACCACTGACCTTTCCATTAACAGCCTAAGGCTTTGCTCACCACACGACCAGATCTCCTGGAACAGTAGCTGCCAATTAATAAGAGCTCAATCAACAATGGCTATCATATTACCTTCCTTCATGCTTGCCCGCCTCATGGGTTCAATCACAAACTTGTTGGAATGCAAAAGACTGCACTCGCAGAAGGCAGCTGCCCCAAACACATCCAGCTGACATATTGCTTCTTTCATTTCACACAGCAGTGTGGCTTCTTTCTCAACATGCCTTGTCTCTGGAAATGGACAGGTAATTTTCTTACCAGTTAACCGCTGCCATCTCATATGCAACCCACACATGGAAGTATCCATCATGCATTGTGAGGCGGATTCTGAGCAGACCTGAAATCCAAAGACATGCTCAGATGATTCCTGCCGACACAGGAATTCGTGTGCCCTGAATTTTATGAAAGACTGATCTTTCTTCCTCGTTGTTCCTCAATTGAGCCGAAGCCAGCTGCTATAAGACATTGGAAAGTACATATAAATAGGACTGTGTTGATTTTAAAATGTAATTAGGAAAGCAACATGTGTATTATTGCAAAGCTAGCAATATATTGCAGTTAAAGAAAGGTCGTGACACTATCTATTGTCCCATTGACTTGAAAAGCAAAAACAGTATACCTCTATTTTATTATAGGGGACATAGATGATACTTTACACATGTTATGCTAAAACTATGCATTATGTATTTAATAGTATGTATATAAAATGTTATGTATTATAATACACAAGGGCTGAGGAGCGGTTGTTTGTTTTTGAGCGAGGTAAAAAAGCTACACTAAACTCACTCTCATTGAGTCAGCTCCAGCTCTATAGGACAGAGTAGAACTGCACCTGTGAGTTTTGGAGACTAATTTTTTACGGGATTAGAAAGCCCCATCTTTCTCAGGGGGGGAGTGGAGGTTTCAGACTGCTGACTTTGTGGTTAGTAATCCATTGTGCCACCACTATGTGACCACGGACTCCTTGGGTTAAAACACAGGTTCTGACGTATACTCATTCTTTGGCTGTGGGAAATGTATACATCCTGTTTACAGTGTCGCTCTTTGTCCAGTTGGGACAATGACTTAGAATTCTCAAGACTTTGGAGAGGATTGAATGTGCAACTGATTATACTGCACCCAATATTATGCCTGCAGTCCCTGGTGCCTCAAGACGACCACTCAGGACTGTGAACTGGAGGTGGCAGGAAAGTGTGAGTGCATCCAGGGAAGACAAGGAAGAAAGGCCTGGTGATCTATCTATCTGAAAATCAGGTATGCACTGAAAAGTTGACAGTTGGAGTCCACCCAGAGGTGCCGCAGAAGAAAGACCTGGTGATCTGCCTTCAAAAAAACATCCATTGCAAACCCCGTGAGGCAACTCTGCTGGATACACAGTGGTCACCATGGAATGGAAGGGGCTCAGCAGCTGCTGCTGGTGTGTTTGCCTCATAACTGGCTGGTCCTCCAAAAATTAAAGTCTTTATTATAATGGTGAGTCATACATATCTCTATGATGGGATTTTCAGTTTAGTGACTGGATCCTCCCTCTAGTCCCCAAAGAGCTGTCTCTGGGAGAGAGGAAATCTGGGTCAATATAAACTCTGCTGTTGGAAATACCTTACAGTGGAACCAGGGGCGCAGGAGGGAGTGGGGCGGGACACAGAGCTGTTTTCCTCATTCTTCTGATTGGAGCCTGCTCCCCCCCCCCTTGGTTGTCAGGCCTGTCAGTGATTCCTCATCTATATGAGCTCTCGGGGCATGAGTGATTGTGTGTCTTTCATTTCTCACTTCAACCCCAGCACAAGAAGACGTTGTCATCTCATTCTGGTAGTATGTCTTCAGATGAAACGTCTGTGGGCCTTTCACCCATGCATAGGAACAAGGGCAGAAAACAGCCAGGAGAGAGAAGATTAGAGAGAGTTCTTCCAGCACTTTCCTTCTGGGAATGATGAGCCCAAGTTGAAATTAAATCAACAGATTAAAATGACAACAACAACAAAACACTGAATTGTTTACAGATGTGGTGAAACAGATTTTGTTATTGTGGCCCCTGAACCAAACCCAGCATTGAAAACACACAGAGAGGCAGATGGCATTAAGTCAGACACAAGAATTGGCCTTGGGGATATGCTAATCACAGGGAACAGAAATGCCTGAGTGGCAATGGCTTTGGAGAGTTTGATACTGTCTCCCCATGTGGACTCTTCAAGCTTCAAAAATAACCTGAAGAAGTAAGCATCATGGTTTCCCAGGTTTTTCAGAAGAAGAAATGGAAAGAGGGAAGGTGATAGGTTTGCCCAAGGTCACATAATTAGTACTGGATGAGCTGGGATTTAAACCCAGGTCCTTGACTCCCGAGTCAAGAGCTTGTAGAATTGTTCAAGGACAACCAACCACTGGGGCTTTGCTGATGCTGAGGGCAGTCGAAAGACGAAGAGAATTTGGAGTTTGTCATAATCCTTTTTAAAAGAAGCATGATATTTTCAAAAACATTTCCATTTAGTGGCTTCTAAGTGGCAGCCATACTGTAGGATGGAGTGGAGCTACCCTTGGAGGACTGAGAAGGCTGCCGTCTTTGTGTCAGCTGACTGACCCATTCTTTCTCTGACAAATCAGAGCAGCCGGTGGCCTCAGCCCCCTGTCCTTTCTATTATCGTCGGAGTGCTGAACCATTTTGCTACCACGGTTCCTCACATACGTGATTAGCTTGTGCTCTTTATTCTCCATGCTCGGGAACTTCACACAAGAAATAGAAGGACAAGGGCGCTACCTCTTCATTGTCATTGATAGTCAAAGGTTGCAATCGGGAGCACAAAAACAAACAAAATCATTGCCATTCAGTCAATGCTGACTCACAGCAGCCCTAGAGGGCAGGAAAGAACAGTCCCTGTGCAGTTATGGAGCTATCATTCTTTATGGGAGTAGAAAGCCTTATCTTTACCCTTCAGAGTGACTGGGAGTTTTGAACCACTGACCTTGTGTTTAGCAGCCCGATCATAGCCCACCATGCCACCAACAGCCATAATGCAGGTAAGGCTCTCTACCTGATACCATCCTGCCTTTAGAGTGGCCCTAAATTCAAGGACAGGTGGCCTTATAAATAAGAGGGAGGGAGGCGTGAGACACAGGGATACCAGTAGATCCCTGTAAAGATGGAGATGGAGACTCGAGTGATGCATCTAGAATAGACGAGATCCTAGAGTTGCAGGCATGAGGAGGGAGGCCGGGGGCCTGCGGAAAGAACCCACCCTCTCAACACTTTGATTCCAGACTTCCTCCGTCTGGAGCCACAAGAAAATTATTTCATCTTTTTTATGAATGGATGGTTTCCTGGTTTATTTGTTGCTCATCCATGTGTCCCCTTCGAGTGCTGGGAGGCATGCTAAAATCAAGGGAGTGTGGTGGGTAAAGGTTTTTGACCTTTAGGCTTTCATACCATTATGTGGGACATATGTGACCCCTGTGGACTCTGGTGGTAGGATTGGTGGGTTGAGGCCCACCTCTTCAGTGTCCCACAGTCATGCACCCCTACCCCACCCCAGCACACACAGGAGCAGGGATAGCAGCTTCCCCAGAAAGCTGGGTGTCTAGCAATATTGGTGGTCAGAATAATATTGGTGGTCACAATACATCCCATGAGTCAGGAAAGTCTTTAAGTCACAAACCATATATACACACATATATATTTACATACATATCGACAATCTCAGTGTCATACAGGTAACTCGTCAATGTGAGTTTTAACAAGTCCCCATGTGACAGTTATGCACAAGATAATTCAAGAAGCATGGCCTTAGCACATGTCTCTGTGACCTCCTGCTGTCACAGAAAAACTGCAGAGTAGGTGGCTTCAAAGAAGAGAAATCCATTTCCTCCACGTTCAGGAGGCTAGATCTGAACTCAGAAGCATCTGTGGGGAGGGTTCTCTTTGAGTCAGCTCTGGGAAAGGTCCTTTTCTCCCTTAGGTCCTGTTCTTCAGCTCCTTGGCCTCTGTCTGCCTTGCCCTGTTTGTGCTGGTCTCTGGGTCTAATAAACTCTACAAAATAAGACTCTGTGTCTGTGGCTCTTTAGTTTATTCTGAGGTGACCAGGCTTGGGATCCACCCTACACTAATAAGGGTCTCATTAATACAATATGGAAAACCCTGTTACCAAACAGGATTACATATATAGGTCTATTAGAAGTTAGGATTCCAACATATACTCACATGAGATAGTATAAATCTACAGTAGACATAAATCTATCTCTACTATATAAATCTGATGGTAGGGCTGGTGAGTTGAGGCCAAGAAAGCTGGGTACCTGGCAATATTGGTGGGCACAATATGTCCCATGAGTCAGGAAAGTCTTTAAATCCCCAAACTAAATATACATATATATATATGTATTCATATATATCAACAACTTCACTGCCTTAATGGTTTCCTAAAGCTGCTCTCCCTGCTTCAGTTGTGTGCTGAGAGGGGAGTAGGGGTGCATGACTGTGTGACTCAAGAGTTAGGCATCAGTCCACCAATCCTACCACTAGATTTATATAGTATAAATCTATCTAGCTGTGTTTTTCAACAGGCTATAAAGAGGGCCATAAAGGAGTCCTGGTGGCACCGTGGTTATTCCTTGGTTATAATCTACAGGGTCCGCAGTTAGAAACCACCAGTTGCTCTGCCGGAGAAAGACAGTAAATAGTTACAGTCTTGGGAATGCAGAGGAGCAGTTCTGCTCTTCCTTAGAGGTTGGTAGGCATCGGCGTTGGCTAGACGACAGTGAGTTCGTTAGGGGCTGCAGAGCAAGTTGCAACTCATAGCAGCCCTGTGTCCAACAGAACAAACCCTGCCCCGTCCGAACCATCCTCAGCATCTTTCTTTTGCTGGGGCCCATTGTCACAGCTGCCATGTCAATCCGATGAATTCCTTTTTTACCCCCCACTACCTCTCTGCCTTACTAACAATAACGTTTTTCTCCAGAGATTGGTCTCTTCTGATAACGTGTCCAAAGTATGCGAGAATAAATCTCACCATCCTTGCCCCTGAGGAGCATTCTGACTGCACCTCTTGCTGGACAGATTTGTTTGTCATATTGGAAATCCGTGATACTTTCTTTTTTTGTTTTGCTTTGTTTTGTTTTGGGGGCATCACTGCCCTCTGGTGGTGGGAATAGGAGGCCCAGCCATGCTGCTGGATTTGAACCTCCAACCCAGTGGGCCGCAGTCCCGCGAACAACCACTATGCCACCGGGGCTCAGCCCCGTGATACTTTCAATATTCTTTCCAGCACCAAATGCACTGATTCTTCCTCTGTCTCCTTTATTCAATGTCCACCTCTCACATGTATATGAGATGATTGGAAAGACCATGACTTGGGTCAGTCGCATGCTAGTCCCCAAAGTAATGCCCTGGCTTTCTAACACTTTCAAGAGGTCTTCTTGTACCACAGGTATACCCAATGCAAAGAATAGGACCACTTTTTAAAAACTCACCCATAAACTAAATAGATGGGAGGGCTTTGGCTCTTATAGAGTCTGGGGGTTGATGGGGAGTTTAGAATGACGCTCTTGGCTTCTTGATCACTTCAGCCCTACATGTCACTTGCACACACCACTACTGACTCAGGAAACACTTCTGTCAGTAGGCAAGCTCACCAACCATTTAATTAAATCAAACACAAGCCCACTTCCTATCACTCAAAATGGTTTTTATTCAGCATTGTTTTTCTTGCTTTCTGTAACCTTGTGCTGTCTTTCTCAGAAAGGATGACGTGTTAGGCAGGGTTCCTAGAGAAACAAAACCAGGACACTTGTGATTTTAGACATATATTAGGGTAAGTTTATATAGCAAGAAGAAATATAACAACTTATTCATCCACATAGCTCATTGCTCCCCACAGTAGTGCAGAGTGCTACAGGGTTCAGTTCAACTCATTTCTGTGGAACAGTTAATATACTGGAGTCCTTTAGCTCACATGGGCTGCCAGGCCCAAGGTAAAGGAAGCAGACAGTGGAGTTCTCCCTCTGGCAAGGCAAGCAGAGTCTGTCCACTGGCAGCAAGCACCAAGGTGGCTCACCAACAGCCAGTAGCTTGGGAGTTTAGCCAGGCGAATGGCATGGGATATTGAACACAAGCAATGCAAGGAGACAGGATCCACCAGCCTCGAACTCAAGTAATGTATGCACCAGCAGGGTGGCAAAGCAGGTCTCGAAAGCACCTTAAGTCTAGCGACTCAATCAATGGGTTGGCTTGGTCCACAGGTAGTGTAGCTCACAGGTTGAGGCAGAGAACTAGCTAAGGCAGCAACATGCTCCAGCACACTCCAATCACCAGAGAGCAAGAGAGAGAGGGGCGGACCTCACAGAGCCATTGATCTCTTTGCCTTCCAGTCAAACTGGGACCTGATTAATCCCACATATTCCTAATACACCGAACTCCCAGATGTGAAACTGCTCACAGAAAGGCGTCCTTTCAGTTCTGAGGTCATCACAATGAGTTTTACTGTGAGGGATATGTTTGGGTTGGTAAGTGCCATCCAGAGCATTCCAACTCATAGTGACCCCAGCACAACAGAACCAGCAACTGCCCAGTCCTAGGCCATCATCTCAGTGGATGCCATGTCGGAGCCCATGGTTGCAGCCGTTGTGTCACTCTGTCTTGTTGAGGGTCTTCCTCTTTTTCACGGACCCTCTACTTCACTGAGCATGGTATCCTTCTGCAAAGACTGGTCCCTCCTGATGACATGCAGGAGGAGTGTGCATACACGGGTGTGCTTTATGGCCTCCTAGTGAAGCTCTTCTCTTCACCAATGACTCACAAGGGGAGCAAGCTCAATACTTTGGTCTTGTTAGAAAGAATCCTCTACATGGCAGTGTGTTTTTTGGGTTGCTACCCATTCCCCAGAACATAGACGGGGTGGGTTGATCTTCAGTCTGGTGACCTAAGGGCCCTCCTTCTTCAGAGGGCACGTCCCTTTTGATAGCTGGATGCATCCTGAATAGCCCACTCGAGGTGGGTCTTCCTATGAACAGCAACACATCCTTCCCCCAGGGCTCTGTCCCTGAGTCTCCTCTGTAGGGGCATGACTTTCTCTTGAGAATTCTGGGAAATCTGGTATTTCCCCTGTAGAGGTGAGAGACTTACAGCTCAGTCCCTCTACTTACAGTCAGATACTCTACTGACAAGACTGGCTGACTTCATGTGAGATATTCTGGAGGAGAAGCCACATGGGCTTACCTTGATGGAAGCAGACCTCTGAAGCCGAAAAAGTCACCCTGCCAGTACTAAGATGTTTCTACCACCACTGGATACTGGTGATAGACTCTGAGCCCTGGAAACTGGAGGAGCCATGGGGAGATCCCTGCCAGTGCTGAGATGCTTCTACTATCACTGGATATGCAAGACTCTGCACCCACTGGCCTGTGATTGTTCTGATGTTATTGCACATGCTTCGTGAGTCTCAAGACGACTTATGGATTAGTATCGGACATATGGGTCAATATCAGACTTATGGACTTGGACTGGACTGGGTTGGAATTCTTTCTCAATGTTCCATTCCTCTTGTATATAAGCCTTTCCCTTATATACATATGCATATTTATGAATGTGTTTCTGTAGTCTACATGGACTAACACACTGGTCTTTCTTCCTAGTCCATCTTCATTTCAAACCTCTGCTGGAACCTGTTCAACATTGCCGTCCTCTGAAGATTGGTGAGCACAGAGGTGTATTGGCTAGAACTCAACCCTGAGTCTCCCACATGAGAGGTAGAAATTCTACATGGAACCACCACTACTGAGAACTGCAAGGTACATCAGCCTGCCGTACTCAAATACAGCGGTTCTTAACCTGTGGGTCACGACCCTTTCACAGGGGTCACCTGATTCATAACAGCAGCAAAATGACAGCTAGGAAGCAGCACCCAAAATGATCTTATGGTTGGGGGGGTCACCGCAACATGAGGGACTGTATTAGAGGATCAGGCCATGAGGAAAGTTGAGAACCACTGCTCTAACAGACATATCAACCTATCCTACTGAACGAAAGTGGTGATTAAGGACAAGATCCCCAGAAGTCAGAAGTGCCGAATCCCCATCCTGCCTCTTCTCTTACCAGCTCTGCAGACTTTGAACACTTCCTTTGCTACCAAATCACCACCATTTGGCCATCAAGTCAACTTCTACTCATGGACACCCCTGACTGAGCTTCACCAGCTAATTGATTGGACACAGATCACCAGACTTTCTATCCAAGGTGCTTTGATGGGGTTTGAACCTCCAGCCATTAGTTCAGCAACCGAGCTGATTCCCCATTTCACCATGTTGTAGTACCTGTGACTCTTTTCTTAGTTTACTGGACCCCATGGGATAGTGGTGCTCCCCTTATTAGGTGGTTGTGCCTTTAACGTTCAAGAAAAAGCTAGTTGTTTTGACATGAGTCAACACCCTTGTGACCTATGTTGCAATCTCCATTGATGATGAGTGTACACCCTCCTGGGTCCCTGCCTTTGTCCAGGAAACACCCTCTTCCTGCCTTGTAGGTACAGGTGCTTAAAGACCCTGTTAGGAAGAATCTATTGAACTCAGTTTTACCTGATTTTCCTCACTCAGAAATTCCTCGACCAAAGAGCTCATTATCCCATAAAAGAGCAGTCACTATTTCAGGATGTCTTTCATTCAGTTCACCTCAAGCAGCTCCCTCCTCTGATGTGGCTGCTTTCTTTCCAATTCACACGTGCAAATGCCTGGTGCCAGCCCGCTTGCTCTGGTTTCTAGGTGGTGTTGTGTCCACATGGCTAACCGACAGCCCAGCAGCAGACAGTGATGCAAATGATTTGACATTAAAAGGAAACCTAGAGATCACAACACGCTCAGCTGAAGATGAGGGCACTGGGAGTGTGAAGAGAGCAGGAGAATTACATGGATGCTTGTATATTCTTAGTACCACCTTCTTGGTACAGATACTGCAGCATCATGCCTACATCCCTTCCATGAATCTGTCAGGCAATATTACTGCACACGTTAGTCTCCACTAGACCCAATGTGGTCTGAAGTGTGGACTCCCTGCCTTCCCCCTTCGTGGAATGTCCCAAGTCCCTTCCCATTGATCCTGATTCGTATAGCGCAGTGTAGAACTGCCCCCATGGTGTTCCCAAGGCTGAACATTTTTACCAGTGCAATCAACCTCCTCTTTCTTCTCTGGAGTGTCTGGTGGGTTGAAACCACTACCCTTTTGGTTAACAGCCCACAACTTAAATCGCTGCATACTCAAGGCCCTTAATGGGATATGACTCATCCATCAGGAGAAGGATACATTCACTGTGACGTGACTGAATCGTGGAAACTTGATGCGGATTGAAGGGAAGTAAGTCATGGCACAAAAGCACCAAGAGGGTGTGGGACCACTTATGGGAATTATCTAGAACAGACAAATGGGTAGAGATCAAAGCTTTGAAGGAGTGAGCAATAGTGAAGGAGGAACAGAAAGTTAGCAATGAATATTAGTCCACAGGACCTCTTTGGAGTATTGAAAAGCAAGGATGATACTTTGAGGCCTATCTAGGGTGTATGTCATCCAAGCCATGGTCTTTTCAATTGCCTCGTGTGCAGGTGAAAGTTGGACATTGGATAAAGAAGACTGAAAACGAGTCAAGACATTTGAATTGAGGTGCTGGGGAAAATATTGAAAGAACCATGGACTGCCAAAAGGACAAACTTATCTGTCTTAGAAGAAATACAGCCAGAGTGCTCTTTAGAAATATGGATGGTGAGACTTCATCTTACATACTTTCTCTTCTGACATCATGTCAGCAGACATCAGTCCCTGAAGAAAGACATGATGTTTAGTAATTGTGTTGGTCTAGGTAGACTAGAGAAACAAATCCATAGACACGAGGATTAAATATACAGGAACAACTCTACATTAAGAAAATATCCCAGCCCAGTTCAGTTCAAGGTCATTAGTCTGATATTAGCCCATATGTCCCATACCAATATATGTCCACTTCAGACTCATGAAGTACATTCAATGACACCAGGACAATCACAGGCCAGTGGGTGCAGAGTGTTGGATATCCAGTGGTGATAGAATTATCTTAGTGCTGGCAGGGGTCTCCCTGTGGCTCCTCAAGTTCCCAGGGCTCAGAGTCTATCAGCATGCTGTCATATGTCTTGTCAGCTGCAACGTCTTCCAGGAAGCGAGCTGAGAGATAGTGTCTCCTGCCTCCAAGGAGTTTTTACATTTCCCAGAATTCTCAGGAGAAGGCCATGCCCACACAGAGGTCTCATTGGCTATCTCCAGATTGACCAGCTAGACTCCACCCCTATACTTTTAATCCTCAAATTGACACCAAATTAGGTGACTGACACAGTAATGTATCAAGGGAGTGAAAAAAAAAAGGGGGACGGGGGAAGTTCCTTGTGGAGATGGACTGACTGACACAGTGGTTACAGGAATGGGCTCAGGCACAGAACACTTGTGAGGATGGGATGGGACCAGACAGAGTTTCGTTCAGTTGTGCACAGGGTGACTATGAGTCAGAATAGACTTGAAGGAGCCAATCACAAAAACAAACAAGCAAACAAACAAATGAGTGTGTCACAATGAGTGCCATCCATGTCCCTGAACAGTATAAACCAAATCATGTTGGATTAGTGAGTGATGTGCTACAAATCTCTTTACCACAACACCAAGGAAACAAACACTCAGAGGTTCCGAAGATTGATTAACTCACCCAAAGCCTGCTACTAGAAAATGGTGAGTCTAAGATTTGGACTACACCTTTCTCTTTTCAGAGACTGTTAGGGTCATTCATATCCTGTGACAAGACCAAGGTCATCCAGCCTTCAAAGAGCAGGGAAACCTTCAAAGCAGCAAGGCCTGCTCCTCACAAACACACTTCAGAGTATTGGCTAGGAAGGTTTTTGAAATACACAGTTTTATCATATGTGCAAGTTACAAAAGCACTTTAAATGCAGATGCCTCACTCCCCTGGCACAAATATTAAGTCTTGCTCCCACAAGAAGACCTTATCAGATAAGCCCGCTCCTTCTGCTTAGTCATCTCCAGCATTGCAATAAACTGCTACCCACCAGACAAGATATATATCTCCCTGAGAGCATATCGGAATGGAGACTGTGTCTCCTCACTTTCATCTTTAGAGATGTGCTTTCCTTTCCTAGCAAATGGAAGGGGACAAGGAGAGAAAGGAGGAGTGACACATACCTGTTTATGTAAGACACCCCCCCCCCCCCACCGATCCTATCCTGGGGTCATGTCTGTGAGTTGTGCTTATCTGGTGTGTTTGAACTCCTAGGATGTTCATCTGGGGACCAGGAAAGCATGTTTGCTTTTGTCCAGTGACATTGCATTATCTGAATTAAACTGAACATGTGTGTGTAAGCAGCCTTTGTCTTCCAAAGACTGGGACTCTCAGAGGAAGGATCAGTATTACAATGGCCACCCCTTGCTCCATGGCGGACTAGGCACTGGGGAGAGGGCTTCCTAGCAGTATTCTACATGAGCTGTCGGTAACCCTCTATAAGCCAATCCAAACTCCCAGCCTTTGAGTGGATGCTGACCCACTGTGACCCTACATGACAGAAATGCCCCTCTTAGTTTCCAAAACTCTAACTCTTTACTGGAGTAGAAGGCCTCTTCTTTCTCCTTTAGCACAGTTAGTGGTTTCAAACTACTGACGTTGTGGTTAGCAGCCCAACCCATAACGACTGCACCTCTAGGGCTCCCTCCAGGAGGTTGAGAAAGGCATTACCTCAGCTTCACAGAGGAGGCAGCTGAGGCTTAGAGAGGTGAGGTGAATTAAAGAAGGTAAGACTGTGAGAAAAATGGCAATGCTGGAATTTGAACCAAAGTCTCTCTGACTCTTCAGCCTTAACTTTCCACCCAGGGTCTGCTTTTATCAGCTGTGGGGCCTTGGGCATATTGTTTCACGTCTCTGAACTCCAGACTCCTTTTTACCAGGGAGATGAGATAATGGCTAGCTCATCGGGTGGTCGGGAGAGGTAGCCTATGGAAATAGCTCAACCAAGTGTTCAGTGCCGGCCGGTTGTGGTGACTGGGATGTCCCTGTGGGTGCCAAGGTTAGCAGGCTGGACAGGTAACTTCGAAGTTGAAGGTTCAGGTCTACCTAGAGGTACTTGGGAATAAAGGTCTTTCTGAAAAGTCAGTGATTGAGAATCCGAGGACGCCCAGGGTCACTAGGAGTCAAGGTCAATGACTACATTGAAAAGTAATTTTAATGATTTTAGGGGATTTTTATGTGATCGGCACCAAAGCCTGGAGTGCCTGTCTAGCGTGGTCCTGGAATGATGATGACAATGATGGCGACGATGATGTTGCTGTTGTTGTTAGGAGCCAGCGAATTGGCTTGGACTCATGAAAGGCCACACACAACAGAAGGAAACTCCGCCTGGTCCAGCAGCATCCTCACAATTGCTGTTAGGTTAGAGCCCGTCACTGCAGCCACTGTCTGCCTCCATCTTGTAAGGGCCTTCCTTTTTGCTGCTTCCCTTCTATTTTACTAAGCAGGGTGTCTTTTTTAGGAACTGGTCTCGCCTGATAATACATCCTAAGTATGTATGACTGTCTCCCCATTCCCGCTTCTAATGATTGTGGGGCACAAACTTCTTCTGAACACTTTGGGTGACATGATACGGATCCCCAAGCCCCAACCCAACCACTGCCCCAAGATTTCCAGCTCCATGAGACGTGTAGTTCATGATTTACTCATCTCACCTTCTTGTCCAAGGGCCAGGCCTGGCAAGAAGATTACAAATCATTGCCACTTAGGGAAGCTGGAGCTGTGGAATTATAGGGGTTTCATAAGTGGCTTGAGCCCCGACATTGTGAACCTGCCTGGCACTTTCCATTCCCCTCATTAGCATCCATGTGGTTCAGCATGAATAGATGTGGAGCTCTCTGGGTAAGTGTATCAGAGGAAAGTTTGAAGCTGCAGCTTCTGGAATTTGATTTAAAATTCATTTCTTCAGTCTCGCCGATAGTATTTCAAGTACTCAGTGGCCTCCTGTGGCTACAGTATTGGATAATATAGATGCTGATGTGCCCGTCCATATTGACAGAATCTTTAACTAGAAGGGAGAGGCCCGGTGGAGGGGAGGATTACCCGTTAGCAATTTGAACCCTTCAGGCTGCTCCTAAAGAACCAGACAGGTCCATCTGCTCCTGTAAAGTCAGAGCCTGGACATCAGTTAAGTCCACAGAGAAGAAGCACACTGGTCTGTGTGACTCAGCGATGACCATGATAAAATCCAAATGTGATGAAGGGGAAAGTATCAGAGCTTAAATTGTGAACATCCAATTTGTGGAAGGCTATGGAAAATGGCGGGTGGGAAGCCAACCAAAATCCATCTGCAGAATGTCTGGTTAGACTTGACCTATGGCAGATCCTATCTAGTCACAGGTAAGAGAGTCAAACGGCTGTACAGCCAGACAGAGATGATCATAAACTTGACTATGGTGTCTTGTGTAATGTGTAATGTGTAGTGTAATGTGACACTTGCTCAGTTGACCTCTCCCTTGGTCCAATGTGAATTTGCTCTAGGTGTAATTATTTCTCAATTGTGCCAAGAAAGGAATTTATTTTCTGGCTTTGAAAATATTGTTGGTGTTTTGGGTTTTTTCTTTCTCACTCTTTATTTTTTTAATCTCTGTGTTATTATTATTTTCTTTTTTCTGTTTCATTTTGATTTTTTTTATTGCTTTTGTTAGGTCACCCAGTATAGGAACCATAGAAAAAGTAGCTGCGTAATGACAATAATTGATGCAATGGTTTATCACGAAGGTGGGGGAGGGAGGGGTTGGAGTGTCATCATTAGCTAGGGGAGGGGAGTGGGGCCATTAAAGTTGATTATGATGATGTAATATACAAAGATGTTTAGAAGTAGTTTTACTATGAAAGTGAATAAAATGTGAATGCTATATCAAGAAAACCTCTAAAATAAAAAACAAAACAAAAAGAAAGACACCAGACTTGACCTATGTGTACCCTGGTTGAAGGAGGAAGAGCTTTTGCTTAGGAGTCATTGAGTTCATTATAAGTGGACCAATTTGTAGAGGGATAACAATAATCGTTGTCCAAACTGAAGAGTATAATCAATGGCTCTGGATTATACATGTGGCAGTTGTTGAAAAAATATAGGGATAGCAATGAGAATGGAGAAAAAGAAAATGTTCTAAGGTTGATTGTGGTAAAGATTGTACAACTGTTTTCATATGGTTGCTCTCTTGAATTCTATGATATATGGATGAAGTGCCAAGAAAATGGTTTTTAAAAAGAGAATGACATCCTCAGAAACCCATAGCATGGAGCTGCTATGCTGCGAGTCAGAATTGATGCAATGACAGTGTATCTTATTGGTTCTCTTTTCTATTTCTATTTCTTTCTTTTAATATCTTTGTAAGAGAAAGGAAGAGTCCCTGATTGATATAAGGTTGGAGATTTAAGTCCACCTAGCAGTGCCTCAGAGGAAAGACCTCGTGATCAAGTGTTGAGAAATCAATCACTCCACCGACTGGGACATAGTCCTACTCTGACATATGGTTACACATGTCATATGGTAACATATGGTGTAACCATGGGTCAGGGCTTACCAGCGGGCAGTTGGACTTTAATACAGGTATTTTTTAACCTCACCCAGATTCTTTTGGACCCCAAGCCCCACTGCCATCAAGTCAACTCTGCTTCATTAAAGGATGGTGGCAGCAAATGTATGGATGGATGGGTTGTGCTAAGAGTTGTACAAGCCCCCAATAAATGATTTAAATATTAAAAATTCTGATTCATTGTGTTTCTGATAGCCTCAACTTTCTCCCAAGGAGTTGGTTTGAACTGCCAACATTGGGATTATCAGTCCCTCGCTTACCTGCATCATCAGGGTTGCTTTTCCAGGCTTTTAGTCACAATATTTGGTCACTCAATCCCATTACCATGAATTAGGACACATTCCAAAGACATTCCAATGACTGAACATGCATTTCTTTAAAGCATAGAGCAGACACCTTCCAGGCATAATGGATTTCAACCTGCAAAGAATACCATCTTCACATTTCAGACATGAAAGTTGGAAAGACCAGGTGGTATATGCACCTCCTGTCACGTGGCTTGGACTTGTAGAGCTGGGTAGTAAGGCCAAGGATTCAAAAGCCTCGCTTTAAAAGCCAGGCTTCTTTTCATCTTCCTCCTATGTCCCTCATTGCAGTGCTGCTGTGTCTGTGTCAATTTCCCCCTAGGAAACCTGGGATCTTAGCATGAAAGGAGATTTAAAGGTCACCTGCCCACCCAATGTTCCATTCCCACATACAGAACAGGAGTCCAGCCTGACCATTTGGACTCTTGAGCACATTCCTGCCTGCACATTGGGTT
The DNA here is from genome assembly GCA_004026705.1 of Nesogale talazaci. Taxonomy (NCBI): domain Eukaryota; kingdom Metazoa; phylum Chordata; class Mammalia; order Afrosoricida; family Tenrecidae; genus Nesogale; species Nesogale talazaci. The sequence continues at coordinate 51,507 of PVJH01007841.1, forward strand.
CTTCAAGGAGCATTTTCCAGAGCACAAGATAAGTGAGACGCTGCAGGGCACACAGAAATATGCAACCCCAAATGGATCTGACACCTGTCATATCCGCATGTGGAGGACCACCGCTTGTTGAGCACTCTGCAATCAGCAACAAATTGACCTGAAAGGGAGAAAAGAAATAGATTTGGTAGAATGATTAAGAGAATATCAATCTGATATTCTAAAACTAAATCTAAAATCTAAAACTGAACATCATGGAGTCTCTAGTGTGCAAAGCAGACTTGTTGAAAGAATCAGATATTCTTTGTAGACTATGGAATCCAGCATTTTATATGTACCCATTCAATTGGTTAAACAAAAAAAAAGTCTGTATTGGGGACAATGGATGGCTTTCACACAGATCAGCCAATAGGATAAAGATTTTGTAACTCGTTTTATTTCATCCCAACATGGGATGGCTGTGACTTTGGGTTCAAATATAAGAAAGATGGTGTCAGACCAGTGAAGAGTTTCATTTTCTTGCACGTGAGGTCACTGTGGTCAGAACCATGAGGGCCCCTGCAAGCAATTACAGGAGTTGATTTCCATGTGACTGACCCTCTCAGATCACACAGAACATGATTGCACATGGCAGAAGTCAGAAGACAATGTTTTGTGTCCTCAAAGTAATCCTTTTAATGAGTCTTGTGCAGAAGATTTGCCGAGTGCAATAATGTTCATAAGAAAAAGATTTATCCCAATGATAATAATAGATCTAGTAAAATTAAAACAAAAAGTAAGAGGCAAATGGAATTGCTTAAATGTACTATGTCGGTAATGGATCAAAAATTGAATTGACTTAATTAAGTTAATAGCCTCAAGAACAGTCCTCATTTCCTAAGGCAATCCAGTTACGATTTAATGAAATAAGGGACGTATTTTACCTACAATTCTTCGCCGAGTGTAAGCAGACAATTAGTGATGGAGATACTGCTGATGGTGATGATGATGATGATGATGATGATGATGATGAAAAATGTCCCAAGAATGAGTCCCAGGTTTCTCACTGCATCTCCTGCAGGTGTTTAAAGAAGTCAAACTGACCGAAGCCTGCGGTGCACCTTCAGGAAAAACTCAGACATAAAGACTCCAGTAGAGGGACTACATGGGGCAGCGAGTTCTCAAATTCTCACTGCCACCGAGCCAATGCTGACTGTAGCACCCCTTGTGAGTTTCCAAGACGGCAGCTGTTTATGGGACAAAAAAACCACTCTTTCTGCCTCCGAGCTGCTGGTGGGTTTGAACTGCCAACCCTGCAGTTCTCCACCCAACATGGAAACCGTAAGACCACCAGCGCCTGAGATGATTTAAACCTTGTGCTGTGAAACCAGCAACCAGCAAAGCCATCAAAGGGCTCTTTGAATGTGCAGTTGAACCGAGCTGACTACGCTGGTGGTGCAGGACCGAGCAGTGTGTGAGCAGAGTAGGGAAAATAGGTATTGAGCTGGCTTTGTCTGGTCAGATGGGACCTCCTGCATGAGTGGAAGCTTTGACCACCAGCATGCATTCCCTAACTGAGGCAGAAGAGGCTCTGCAGGCCACCGGCGAAATTTCCAAAATTATCCAGAAGGAAATCTGCACATTTCAGGTGGAAGTTACAGGTATACAAAGGAGTGTCTGGATGGGTTCCTTCCCTCTCAAAAGCACTAGGGGAGGGGGAAGGGAGGTGGGGAGAAAAGCACAGGGAGGATTCAAGACTACTTGGCTTTCAAGTGCTGCTGTTATAGTGGGGAGGTTTTCAAGAACAAAAGCTCATGCTCTCACCCCTTAGAATATTTCTAAATGAGCACCTTTACGCGGTCTGTGGCCTCTCCCTAGAGACCCCTGCACTATCAAAGCATCACATCCAGGCTAGCCAGCAATAATAGGTACCAGTAATAGGTCACGGGTCAGCCTAGGAAGAGCCATTCCCAGGAAGCCAGGAGTCAGTTGAGACTGCCCCAGGCCTGTCTCCCTCACCCACCTCTTCGCCCCTCAGACAGCACAAAAGTCCTTGCTTACTTAGGGGTGTGGATCAAGAGCAGACTCATCTCTGAACCTACCAGCCACCACAGGACTACAAGCATGCTGCCCCCCTTAAGTAACGCCTCCTCCCCCAGGTGATAAAATCTCTCTCTCCCAGAGAGGCTCCAGGTCTGTTCTTTGGACTCTGGGCACCTAGTATTTGAGAAAGACAGAATCTGTTCAGAGCATCTCCATATGAGGAGGCTCTATGAGTCAGAATCAACTCGATGGCTATGGTTGGTTTTGTTTTTATAAGTCTCATTCTCTCTCTCTCTCTCTCTCTCTCTCTCTCTCTCTCTCTCTCTCTCTCTCTGCCTTTGAGTGACTGTCGACTCACTATAATCCTGTAGGAGAGGGTAGAATTGCCCCTGTGAGTTTCTGAGCCTGTCACTGTCCAGAAGCGGAGAGACCCATCTTTCTCCCACAGATCAGATGGTGGTTTCAAACTGAGGATATTGTTGATCACAGTGCCAGTAGGGATCAAGTTCAAATTCAAGGAACCAGCTATAGAGATGGGATGGCTGTGTTGGAAGAGATAAGGCTTTACACACAGACACAGCCATTATCAGTTGTCCTCACTTAGCTTCTATCTTAATCCAGCAGAGGAATCCTCATCCCAAATGGATGGCACCCTCAGGTATGGGGGTGAGAACTTAAACATCTAGGGCAGGGAACACTAGATCATGCCAAGATTGGCCTACACTTAGACCACCCATTGATCTTCAAAATGCCTTCCTGGCATATAACAAATGCTGAATACATATTTGTTGAGCAAATTACTGAATTCATCTCAGAGGCCAGGATGACTGTTGGTGTGTGCATGGCATTAGGGTCTATTGCTTGGCTCCCCCATCCCACCTCTCTGTCCATTAATCTGCCTTTTTCTGCATCTGTGCTACACTTTTAAAATTGATGGCTACTCTAGCACTCACCAATATTAAACATATTATAATTCCACCTGGTTACTTTCTTAAAATTTTCCTCCTTGGCTCTTTCCAGCCAATTACTTGTCCAAATACATTTCAGAATCACTTTGTCAAGTTTCCCAAAAAATGTCCTTTTGGGATTTATGTTGTAATTGCATTAAGCAAGCAAATTAATTAAGAAAGAACCCATTTATAATATTGAGTCTTGCCTTTTAAGAATATGCTGTGTTTTTACATCAAGCCAAGGTGTTTTTTTTTCATGTTTTCAGTGAAGTTATATAGTTTCCTTTATGCAGTTAACATATTCCTTTAGGATTTAAAAACAAATTCTTTTTTGCTGCTATAAGGAATTGGATTCTTGCCACTGTGTTTCATAGCTCCTTATTGCTAACATAGTTGGGAGTTCTTGGTTATTTTCATATTCATTTGTGTGGAGGGAGCATTTCACTGCTACTTCTTAGTAGGACTAAGAGTTTTTCATGTGGTTGTCCTGGTAGTATTGTGTATTAGGCATTGGAGTACTAATCACTAGAGCAGGGGTTCAAATCCACCCAGTTCTTAATCTGGTCTGAATTGACTCTACAGCAGTGAATTTGTTTTGTTCTGTTCTGTTTTTGTTTTTGTTTGGGGTCCTGTGTTAGAACACGCTATCTGTAAACAGTGATATATCTGCTGCTGCTTTACAAATATAACCCATACCAGCTGTCATCCAATGGGTTCTAATCCATGCATGCTAGAGCAGGACTGTGTTCCCTAAGGTGTCAATGTCTGGAATTTGGAAGCAGATTGCCAGCTCTCTCTTCTGAGGTACTTCTGTAGATGAGTCAGAGCTGTCTAGTGTGGCCACCTGTGTGTCTTGGAAATCTCTGAAAGGTAGACTAGCTTGGGTGTGGCTTCGTACATGGCTTCCTGAATGCTTGCTGGCTGACCCCACTTCATCTTCTGGACCTCACTCAGGCACTTGACACCCCTTTGAGGGCATCTCTAATTCCTTCCAGCTCTGTCAGCTCCTGGACTGACCCAATCAAAGGACTGCTGCCTAATGTACATTTTCTGTGTAAACTGTTGAGTGGGCTATGATCAACAGCTTCGGTCTTATAAATCCTGTGTCTGCATATCAAATGCACCCCTTTAACAATTATGTTTCCTTGGGTAAATTAATTTGTTCTTAATTTTTTAAGTGAGAGTAATAATATCAGATTCATAGATGTGTTAATAGGATTGAATGAAATCATTCAAGTGTTTTGTACAATCCCAGACTCACAGTAAATCTTAAAATAAAGATAGTTCTTTTTTATTGCTGTTGTTGGGATTATTTTCATGCCATTAAGCTTTTCCACTTAAATTAATGGTTGTCTGTATGCCCCTCTAGACTACAGACACCTAGAGCACAAGTTTATTGCTATTGCCAGAACTTCTCTGGTATGGGCCAAGGCTATCTGCCTCACTCATCTGGGGCACTTGTTAGAAAGATGTCTTCTTACAGACTAATCCCTCTTATTGAGTCAAAAACTCCAGAGACAGGGACCCAAAATATGCAAATTGAGTATGCAGTAAGTAAGCTTCATCTACTTTACCATTTCTGAACCATTACCCTGGTGCTGAGCTGCTAACTGGAAGGTTGGTGGTTTGGATCCTTCCACAGGCATGTCAGAAGAGAAGTCTGGCAATAAACTTCCACACATTCAGCCATTGACTCTGATAAACAGCACAGTATGATTCTGACACACATGAGGTCGTCATGAGTCCAATTCAGCTTGATGGCAACTGGTTTTCCTATCCCAGTCAATGCCATAGTTGTTTGGCATCTATTGATTGACTGATTGATTGATTGGTTAACTGATTGATATGAGTCAATATAACTTGTACTGGGCCGCACCACTATCTAAGTTGCTTAGCAAGTAATTCAAACATTGTCCACTACAGAAACAACCTTAGTTACACAGTGTAGTTAGGAATTTTCAATCTCCAGATCACTCTCTTCATTATATATAAATGCTTAAGCAGTATAATAATGAGGCTGGCTGTGTTTCAACTTGGCTGGTCCAGGATTTTCGGGAGTTTGGCATTTGAGGTATTTCCCATAATGTGACCTAACATAATGTGATCAACCCCATGATGGGGTCCACTGTGAGCCAAGCAGTTACTCAGATCATAATGTGATCTACTTGATATTTAGCAAGAGAATTATGGAGGACTTCACTCTTCTGGCTGGTCTAGATCCTGCATCTGGTGTGCTAATAACTGGTTCTTAAGCTAATGGCCAGCCATATTGCCTGACTACTTTGGGAGCCATCAGAGCCTGCAGGTCTTGGATTTGTTTAACTGTGTCAGCCACAAGCCTGATCTGCTGACATTCACTAGCTTGTGGTTTTTCTGCTTTGTCTTCCTATTTCCTAGTCTGTCTGCACCCACAGCTACAAGATTCAGAAAGACCCTCCAGCTTAACAGCTACCCCATGAGCTTGAACTGACTGAACTTGCTAGATCCTACAATTATGAGCCATTTTACTTGATACTAATTTTTCTCTTTAGATACCTCTGTGAGTGTCACCAGCTTTGGTTCTCTAGAGAACCCACCTCACAGAAGCCGAATCTGGTACCTAGAGAAAGAAATAGATACATTTCATATGTCAAGTCAACTCTGATTCATGGGGACCTTTTACCTAAAAGAGTGAAATATTGCTTGAGTGGATGTCACCCTCACAATAACTGCCATGTGTGATCCCGATATTGCACCTCAATCCATCTCACCAAACATTTCCCTTGGGTCACCACTCTCTACTTCATTAAATAGAATGTGTCCCTCTAGCAACTGAGCACTCTGGTGACACATCCAAAGCTTGCAAGTCAGATATTCTCGATGATCCGTCTAGCTATCCGTCTAGTCTATCTTCATCTGGAAGTACTGCTAAGGACTGTTTACCATAAATGACCCTGTTGGTATTTCAAACACCAGTGGCACAGCTTCCTGCATCACAGCAACACATAGTAGGACATACTGACAGATGGCTTGTGGATCCGGCTCGTGCTGATTTTACAGGCGGTCAAGTTCGTTCTCACGCATCGCGGCCTTACATACAGACTGAAAGACTGCCTGTCCCCTCTATTTATGGTTATTGTTGCAACCACTGTGTCTTGTGGAGGGTCTTCCATTCTTTCACTGCCCCTCTGTTTTACCAAGCATGATGTCTTTCTTCAGGAACTGATCTCTCCTGATGACATGAGGCGTAGCCTCAACATTCTTGCCTCTAAGGAGCATTCCTCTGTACTTCTTCCAAGACAGACGTGTTTGTCCTTTGGCTGTCTGCAGTGCTTTCAATATTCTTTGCCAGCACCATCATTCAAGTTTATTGATTCTTCTGGCTCAGACTCACTGTCCATTGAGTTGATTCTGATTCACTGTGACCCTCTATGACAGAGCCCCTTTTAAGTTTTACAAAAGTAGCCAGCCTCTTCTTTCTCTCAAGGAACAGCTGGCGTGTTTGAACCATGAGCCCTATGGGTTAGCATATGGATGCATAACCCGTTACACCTCCAGAGCTCCTCCTGAGGCTCATGCAAAACTCACTGGCATTGAGCCAATGCTAACTCATCGGGACCTTATAGGAGTAAAATTGCCCCCTGTGGATTTCTGAGATTGCAACCGTTCCCAGGAGCAGAAAGACCTATCTTTCTTTCTTTGATGCAGAGTAGATGCAAACTGCATCATGTTGAACTTGTAGGGGTGCAGGGAGATGAAGAAACCAGAGCTGCCATACCTACCTTTTAAAAACTCTGCTTGCCATTGAGTTCATTCTGACTCAGAACAATTCTGCAGAGCAGGGTAGAAGTGTCGCTTGGGCTTTCTGAGACTGATTCTTCATAGGAGCACAAAGTCTGGGATTTCTCTCTGGAGTGCCTGGTGGTTTCGAAGCACTGCCCTTGCAGTTAGCAGCCCAACCACTGTACCACAAGGGGTTCTCTGGAAAGGGAAGATAAACCCCTGCCCTCCCCTTTCCTTACCTCTCTTACCAAAGACTCTCAGCCTCACTTGTACAAGGAACATCTCCTGTGGAGGGAGTCCTGGAGCCACTGTGGGCTAAGGTTGGCAGTCTGAAGGTTGGCACCAGAAAGATGGTGGCAGTCTGCTCTGGTAAAGATGTACCGCCTTGGAAACCCCGTGGGGCAGTTCTATTCTGTCCTGGAGAGCTGCTCTGAGTGAGAGCAGACTCCGTACCAGTTGCTTTGGCTTAGTGGTTTTCCTCTGTGCAATCAGCCTCAGGGTATGGATATACTCCGTCTGTGCAGCTATCCCTTCTGTTCCTCCAAGAGCCAAGGTAGAAATTGTCTTTGCCGGTTATTAAGGGTGTTCATCTAATCCCCCCATACGTGTGCTTGCTATTGCCTCTGTTGTTATGTTTTTCTATTACTATAAGAGCAATGCATGGTTTTGGGGGAATAGGGAAGATAAGGACTAATGTAAAGAACGAACAAAGCAGCGTTATAATTCTTGCGCAGTTACTGTTGTCGTTAGAGCATTCTTAGTGCGACTCTGTTTTGTGAGCGTGGAAGGCCTTCTTTTTGTTTCAGACAGCTCATGAGTCGCCCGGGGCTGGGAGGGCTCCCTGAGTCTAAGCAAACCAAGGGCACACACCTGACTTTCAACACCTACGTGTTATTCTGTCGGCAAATGCACCACAGTTCCCATCTTGTTCTCCTGCTGGACATGTAGATTCACGCTCCCGTCTCATTATTAACAATAATGCTGTCGTAAACATCCTTCTATCTGCCTAATTTGTTTTCATTCATCATTATCTCTTCCTGATGCATTCTTAGCTGTGGAGTTGCTTCCTCAACATTTCTAACATCAGGGCTGCCTATTGTAAATGGCTTTCCAGAAAACTGGTTTAAAGAAAAAAAAAAGATATCCCCTATGGGAGAGTCAGATGGTGTCTAAAAATGATGGATTTTGATTCTTCCTTTAATGGGAATTTTTTCTTTCCTCTTTGGCATTAACAAACAGTAATGTCTTCTTTCACCAAGCTGGAAGAGGCTAGCGACCTGAAGTCAAGTCTCTCTCTCTCTCTCTCTCTCTCTCTCTCTCTCTCTCTCTCTCTCCCTTTCAACTCTGGGAGAAGGTCCTTTTCCCTTTAGGCTGCTAACAGAAAGGTCAGCAGTTTGAAGCCACCAGCTGCTCCTCAGAAGGATGAGGCATTCTACTCCTATAAAGAGTTACAGCCAGGGCTGAGCCCCGGTGGCGTAAGTGGTTGAGTGTGGGACTGCAGCCTGCGAGTTTGGCGGTTCAAATCCAGCGACGGCTCTCAGGAGCAGCACTGGGTAGCGCCCACGACCACCAGAGGGCAGTGATGCCCCCCGAAAAAATGTTTAAAAAAAAAAAAAGAGTTACAATTCCTGAAACGGAGTCAGCATCAACTTGATGGCAGTGAGTATTTTTTATGTTCCCCAAACCTAACACCATTGGAATCAATGCATAGTGGCCCTAGAGAGGGTTTTTGAAGCTGTAGCTTTTTAAGTGAGCAGACAGTTGGTCTTTCTGTATGGGAGCAGCTGGTGGGTTTGAAGAGCAGAACTTGTGGTTGGCACTCCAATGCCTTGTCCTGATGGTCTGATGGTACTCTGGGCTACACCTTGCACTGCTGTCCTTCAGGTCAGGAAAGCACGAGGCTGTTTGCCCCTAGAGAGGCTTATTGTCTCATAAACCCCAAGGAGCAGTTCTGCTCTGTCCCAGAGGCTTGCTGAGTCAGAATCCACTTGATGGTAATGGGGTTGGGGTTTGGGGTTTGGAGTCTACAGAGCAGATTGCCAGGTCCTTGGTTTCTGTGACCAAGTGGGTTCACACCACCAACCTTTTATTCCATGAGCAGAGAGCGCTTCCCCAGTGTGCCACATGTACAGGGGAAAGGGTTTACAGCATAGAGAGGACACAATACAGTCACCACCCATCTCGTCACGGGGCCAATCGGCTTACTGTTCCCTCCTCTGGGGACCCTGGAGAGCTCCTGGAGATGCAGACTGGGTTGAGAGCACAATGCATGTGAGTCATCCCCATCAGTCTCTGGGCCTTTGAACCACCAGGAGGGGATGTGGGGAATGGATGGGGATTGGCTGTCATTGGAAAGAGGTGTTTGGGAATGAGCCAAGGCAGAGTCACTCTGAGAGTGCATTCTTCCTGGTGACTGCAGACGTTGAAGCTGCCCCTCAGAGCTCCTTGAACAACAGAAGGCTACCACTCTGGCTCAGAGCCTCTGCCAAGTGTGTCCCCAGATAGCCCCCTTTGTGTGGGCTGGAACAATGGGTCCTGATAACCCAGGCCCCTGAAGGGAAACAGTATTGCTGGGACGACGTATTAAATGGATTTCCCTGAGCTGCCTTTTGTAGGTTGGAGACGCTGCAGTTGAATACGGGAGAGGACTGTGATAAGCACATGGTGGCCTGAAACAGAGTTGCATGAAGACAGGAGGGAGGCTGGCGGAGTGACATGGGCATAGGACTCTGAGGAGGACAGGGTTTTTATGACATTGCCTAACAAAGGCAGGAACTGGTGGTGAAATCATGACCCCTGTCCAACATCCTCCCCCACAATGAAACTTTCTGAGCAGTGCTGTCAACACCTCCTTCTCCTCATGGTCACCCTCACCATCCTCGCCGGTGCCATTTTGGAAACATTGATGATGTATTTGGAACTTCACGGGAGCTCTGGGGTATAGTCGGTCACATGTTGGACTGCTAACCACAAGGTCAGCAGTTCAAACCCACCGGATGCTCCACAGGAGAAAGAGGAGGCTGTCTGCGGCCATCAATTTTCACAGGCTGGGAAGCCCTAGGGAGCAGTTCTATTCTGCACTCTAAGGTGGTTGTGAGTCAGAGTGCATAGGAAGTGTCCAATCCACCCACTCACAGCTTCATGCTCATTATCTCATGTCATGACAGTTAAGCACTCGCCCACTACCCAAAATGTCTGCACCTGTCAAGCTGGCAGTCCAGGAAGCCCTAGGAGCCTCTTCCACTCTGCCCCACGGAGTCTCTCCAAGACAAAAATGGATGGAATCACACCTCACAACAATGAGTCATGTGATTATCTCCCAGATATGGCAGGCGGCACTTGTCTTTGTTGCCCTTTTCCTGAGGTTCATCGGGCTCAAAGAACGTAAGGAAGTTGTCCTTTCCCCAGAGGTGGCCACACGCATTCCTGGAACCCATCACAGACCTTCAATATGGGTTGCAGCTCAATGTCCAAGAAAGCAGACTCCTCACCACTAGGCCAGCCGGGCACAACACAGCAAACGGGAAACGATAGCAGGCGTCAAAGATTTCAGCTTGCTGGGGCCCCACAATCAATGCCCACGGAAGCAGCTGGGAGGGACTTCTTCGTACATTGCATTGGTCAAAGTGCTACACAAGATCTCTTGCTGTGGGGAAAAGCAAGGAGGTTGCTCTGAGGACTGAGGGGCATCTGGCAATCTAGTTCACATGCAGAGTTTCTTTCTTTTTTAAAAAAATCATTTTATTGAGGGCTCATATAGCTCTTACCAAAATCCATCCATCCATCCTGCCAAGCACATTTGTACATTTATTGCCATCGTTTTCAAAACATTTTCTTTCTACTTAAGCCCTTGGTATCAGCTCCTCTTACATATCTTCAATCAACATATAAATGTGAAAGTGGAACTAAAGAAGCCTTTAGTTTTGAATGACGGTGTTGGCAAGGGTTGCAGGCAGCCCATGAACCACTCAAGGAGCAAACCAGTCTGTCTGGGAAGAAGTTCAACCAGAGGGGTCCTTAGAGACAGGGATGGCAAGACTTCATCTCACGTACTTTGGACATGCTGTCAGAAGAGACCAGTCCCTGGAGAAGGACATCATGTCTAATAACAACGAGACACCAGGAGAAGAAGACAAAATGGATTGATACAGTGACAGTGGCTATAGCAATGGGTTCCTACACCAGCAGAGTTTCATTCTGGCTGTCCATCAGGCTGTTATGAGTCAGGCGCAAAGAATCGGTACCGAACAACAATATATCTTGGAAGGATACATGATGTCACAATGGTCAAATGCTCGGCTGTTAATAGGGTAGTTGAGCACCTGTGGAAGAGAAGAACCTGGTGAGTTCTTCTGTAAAGTCTGCCATCTAGAAAACCCTACAGGGCAGTTCTGCTCTGTCACCTTGCCACTGTGAGTTGAAAATCAACTCCAAAGCACCAACCAACGCAAGGACAGCAAAAATCTTGGAGACCTTTCAACGTCCAATTGGAAACAAGGAACCTTAGTGGCTGGGAAGTTAAGTGGTCGGCTGTCAACTGAAATGTGGTTGGTTCAACCCCCCCCAGCAGTAACTCCAGGAGAGAACAAGCGTCAGTCTGCTTCCATAAAGATCCGGCCTTCGACATTCCATGGAGGCAGCTCTCCTCTGCACTCTGGGGATGCTGTGAGTTGGAACAGACCCAACACCATTAGGTTTTATTGGAAACAGCAGTTGTTGTGTTCTTGAACCCTAGCATCTTGCATGTTCTTGTACACTGGGCGCCACTCCCTGAGCTGGCACACACGTGGGCTACTTTTCAGTCTCTCTTCCACTGACAGTTGATTGTCTCCCTCTTTGAGATACTCCCGGGAGGTTCCCCAGAGTGAACCTGTGCCACCTGCCTGATAGGAATGCACTTCAAAAAAATCAAGGAAAATGGAATTCTCTCACCAACTGATGGAAATTCTCCTGTATTTTAACTCAAATAACTCTTTTCTTCCTTCTCTTCTTTCTTTTCATCCCTACTTCTTCCTTCCTTCTTTATTTCCTTCCTTCCTTCTGCCCTCTTCCCTCCCCTCCCCTCCCCCCTGGCTAGTGAAAATAAACAGTCACACACCGTTTCAACAATCTCTCACTTTACTTACCACCCAGGGAGGCTGAATGCTATCTTCAGGCTAGGCAAATGTCCAATCTCCTGCTTGGAATTGATTCATCATCACCTCTGACTCACCCTTGCCTCCACCTAAACTTCTACTCTCCCCTTGCAGGTAACTTTCAGATACCCACCTTCTCTGATTTCAAAGCATTCTGTATCCAACTTGTTCTGTTCAAAGGACTGCCTCCAGGCTAATGTATAGGCGAATAGACCCCACCCACACGGCCATCGGGGTGATTTCAACTCTTAGCAACCCCGTGGGTTTCCAAGACCTTGCAAATCTTTACAGGAGCAACCAGCCTGATCTTTCTCCCTGGAGTGACTGGTAGATTAGAACCAGAACGCAATCTAATAGTTACCCTCAGACACTCACCCAGCACCACCAGAGCTCCTGATCAGGGGGACTGGTCCTTGCAGGAAGACATCCTGCTTGGGAAAGCACATGGGCAGCAAAAAAGAAAGAAGCTCAAGGAGATGGATTGACACAGTGGTTGCAACTATAGGCTCCGGCTTATAACCGTTGTGAGGATGACACTGGACTGGGCAGTGTCTCCTTCTGTCCTGCACAGGGTCGCTATGCCTTGGAACCAAGCCGACAGCACCGCTCAATAGCAACAGCTGGGGCAGAAGCAGTCATAGCCTCCCCGGAGAGAAGGATCCCATGGCAATGAACAACACTGAAGTGCTGGGTAAGCCTCAGAGAACGAGTGGCTTTCCCAAGGGAGGATGGCCAGCCGGGGAGGAGCCGGGCCCTGAAGACAGTCCTCTTTCCACCCAGCAGCCCCACCTCTGGCAGAAAGGAGGGAGGAAACACAGCTGATTCACGGAGGCCCTTGTCGTGGGCAACTGCATCCATCTGGAGAGGCAGGAGCTGCTGAAAAAGGATAAAAGGCTATTTAAGAACTGCTGCATTTTGTGAGAAGCTGGCTTTGTGAGGCGATGCCCCAGGAATGGAGGACTTTGACCCTGGCATTCAGGAAGGCCTCTGGATCACGCTGCTCTGAGAAATCTTCCCTGGACCTTTGGAGAATCAGAGCTTGTGGGAGAGAGACTTTCAGTGGGATCATAGGAGGACATGAGTAATGGCTCTGCCCACTGCACACACCTTTGTCCCTATCAGTAGAGAAGGGCAATCTCAAACGCAGAACATCACTCTGCTCTCCTGAAGGGGGTGGCACGGACTGGATGACCCCAAGGCAAGCAGGTCTGGGAACTGGTCTCGGGCATGCTGCTTCGGAGCTGTGTGTCCTTGGGGAAAGTGCTTAACCTCTCTGTGGGCAATCTGGGGATGATGATGCCAACCATTCATGGCATTGTGGGTAGTTCACTGAGATAATGGATTTTCCAGGATCAAACTGCTAGACAGCTGTTTGGGATATTGGGGATATTTGTTCCCTTGCTTTCTTTTAGCAAGAGAGAAAAAATTTTAACCATTTTATTGGAGGCTCATACAGCTCTTATCACAATCCATACATACATCCTTTGTATGCCAAGCACATGCGTACGTTTGTTGCTATCACAATTCTCAAAACATCAGCCAGAGAACTTTATGCTGAAGACGTTCTGGGGTCTTTTCTGAATCAATGTGTCAAGCAGTTTTCCTGGCCTCCAGGTAATGGAGGCTGTGGGCACAGGCATTTGTTCTGTGGAGCCATTGTTGTCCTGAGTCTCGGATTTTCTTCACTTGGGACAAGGAGGGACCATCCCCGAGAACTGCTCACAAGATTTAAGACCCCAGCTATTACATGCCAAAACAGGATACAGACTGGTGTTTTGTGTGCTGTGTTGTGCCAGTGGCATTGTGTCAAGGCAAATACGGGCATTTACATTCAGCATTGGCCACACGTCCTCCCAGGCTCTCGGAAAGAGCCTTTCTCATCTCTCTGAGGTCAGGTCACCCCAGGGATCCTGGGCCTGTAGATGTGTCTTCTTTGTGGCTGTCCATCGTGCCTCTGTGTCTCTTCTCCTTCATAAGATCACCACTCAGGAAGATTTAGAGACAACCCTAATCCATGACTCTGATGGTATTGGTGGGTGCCTTAGCAAAGTCAATAGTCTGACCAGCCAATCCAAGGGCCGTAATGGCAGTCAATTACATAAGTTTTGGAGACCCCTGCCGAGTGCAGCCCGTGGGCAGCAGCTGGGTTACAATGCCATGAATGGTTGGCATCATCATCCCCAGATTGCCCACAGAGAGGTTAAGCACTTCCCCCAAGGACACACAGCTGCAAAGCAGCATGCCTGAGACCAGTTCCCAGACCAGTTGCCTTGGGGGTCATCCAGTCCATGACACCCCCTTCAGGAGAGCAGAGTGAAGTTCTGAGTTTGAGATTGCCTTTCTGTACTGATAAAGACAAAGGTGTGTGCAGTGGGCAAAGCCTGGGCCCATCAGTAGAATGCCACCCACTCCCCTAAAGAGTTACAACCTGGGAAGCCCCCAAGGGCAGTTCGATCCTGTCTTTAAGGTCACGGTGCATCAGCATCACATCAATGGCAGTGAGAGCTGGTTTAATATGACCTCATGGTCACAAAGACAAGTCCATTTGCTGTGGAATCAATCCCTACTTGCTCCCAGATGTCGCAAAACCAGGACCGCCTCCCTGCAGCTTCAGATCATACCCACAATCCCGGTACCTGTTGAGTCATTGAATCCTCACCCCATGCAGGAGATCCAGGTTGCACTCTCAACTAGGAAACTGTAGCTGCATCCTGTCCTCAAAGACCAGCATGTTGCTGGGATACTGAACAGGCTTTGGTGGAGCTTCCAGACTAAGACGGACAAGATAAAAATGGCTGGTGATTTACTCCTGAGCACCAACCAGGTCCCAATTTACAGCCCAAAAGCAAAATGCAGGTCCCAAAATGCAGGTCCCAAAACGCAGGTCCCAATTTATAGCCTGCCATGCCAATGACACAGAAATGAGTAGTCTGTCTTTCCAATTCCATGTAGTCCTAGCCCCAAGAAGTCAACATTAGTTCCATAGCACATTCCCCAGGACATCCCTCAGGCTGTGAGGATCACACACCCTCATCCCAAGCCCTAAGATGTCACAGAAGCTTTGGCAAAGTCAAGTCAGCATCAAAAGTTGTTGCTCTTGTTAGGTTCCATGGAGTTGGTTCTGAACCACAGCAACCCTGTGCACAGCAGAATGACAGATGGCAGGTCTTGTACCTTCCACACAGTAATCCCTATGCCGGAGCCCATTGTGTCCATCCATGTCCTTAAGGTCCTTCCTTTTCTTCCCTGCCCCTCCACTCTACCAAGCACGATGTCCTTCTCAGGGACTGGTCTCTCCTTGTGGCAGGCATGTACTCGGGTGCCAATTTGATTAAGAGTGTAAGAATGGAGTCTAGCCATCAATCTGGAGATAGCCAATGAGACCTCTGTGTGGGCATGGCTTTCTCTGAGAATTTTGGGAGATCTCATGATATTTCCCCTGTGAAAGTGAGTGACTATCAACTCAGTCACTTGGAGATGCTCCACTGACAAGAAACAAAACTCAGTCTCTTGGGACGCTCTACCAACGAGACAACATGGAAGCATGCTAATAGATTCTGAATCCTGGAAACAAGAAGCTGGAGGAGTCCATCACATGGACTTGTTGTGATGGAACCAGACCTATGGGGCCAGAGAAACCACGTGGAGTCTCCTATCAGTGCTGAGATGTGTGGGATGGCATGGGGAGACCCATGTTTTTACCACCACTGGATACACAAGCCTCTGCACCCAGTGGCCTGTGATTTTCCTTGTGGCATTGCACGTGTTTCCTGAGTCTGAAGAAGACCTTATAGACTGGTATTGGTCATATGGGCTAATATTGGACTTATGGACTTGGACTGAACTGGGTTGGGATGCTTTCTCAAAGTTCCATTCCACTTGTATATAAACCTCTTCCTTATATGCATATGTGTGTCTATGAATTTGTTTCTCTATGATATCAGGACTAACATACTCCTAAAAATATGTCCAAAGTATGTGAGACAAAAGTTTGTCTATTATTGCCTCTAAGAAGCACTCACTCCATTCACTTCTTCCAAGACAGAGCAGTTTGTCCTTTCAGGGCCTTCAATGGCCTTCACCACGATTCAGCATATTATTCTAAACCAGGAAAGGCAACTCACTATCATCGAGTGGATCCCCACCTCTGGCACAGGGTAGAGCTGCCCCGGAGGTTCTCTGAGACCATAACTCTTTAGGGAATAGACAGCCTCATCTTTGTCTAACACTTTTACACCCCACCCCTGCTGTCAGCCTTGAACACAGGGAAGGAGGGAGCGATTTTCAGGAATATGAGGAGCCTTTGAGCATTGGGGGGAAAGAGAACCAAAAAACCATGGAATTTTCTCATGAATATTTTGAAGCCCTTGTGCACTTCATCCAGAGGTATTTTTTTCATCTTCTTAATGGTTCATGTGGTCCTTGGAGAGGGATGGCATATGGAATGTACAAATCAATAAGAATCCGCTCCTGGGGGAGGCAGGTGGGTACCTGCCATACCTCTTGTGCTGTGGCCTCAATTTCAATGTCTATTGTCCCCCGTGTTAGAGGGCACAACTGCCCAATAGGGTATCCGGGGCTGGAACTATTTAGCTGTAGTGCAGGTGTTATCCAAAGGTCAACAGTTCAAAACCAGTTATTTCCAGGGAGAAAAGCAGGAGTTTCTACTTCTAAAAAGAGCTACAGTCTCAGAAACACACAGGAACAACGTTCCTCTGTCTTATAGGGCTGCTGTGAGTCCGAATCAACTTGATGGTAGTTAGTTTGGAGTTTGGGCCTTTCTCTCTCTCTCTCTCTCTCTCTCTCTCTGTGTGTGTGTGTGTGTGTGTGTGTGTGCATGTGTTTCAGTTTGTGGGAAGATGGTGTCAAAAGAAGCACATATATTTGCATATGCACTTGTTGAGACAATACTCAGTGGTGAGGAACACTGATGCAGCCATTTCCATGTGTACGAGGCAGTGACCCTGGTGACCATGCGTGACCTACAGCACCAATTTCACCCTCCTTTTCTGTCCCCCTGTGCCACCATCTCACTGCCCCCGCAGGTTCCTGTCCAGCTGCTGTCACCACTCTGATCCCCTGCAGACAGTGCTTAAAAGAACACCGTGTTCCAGACGGACCTTCTGACTAAAGCTAAACCACTGCTTGGTGTTAGGAAGTGCGCAGGGGGGCTGGATGGTGATCTTTGAGGGAGAACATGCCTGCCTCCAGCCTTTCTGTTAGCAGCAGGGCCCTTTGCCTTCCATTCCGACTGCTCAGAACAGGCAGAGCCTGGGGAACAATGGTCAGGGTGGCAGAGAGAACAAAGAAAATCCACCGTGTGACTCCATGGCCAGTCAGAGACTACATGGGGGATGCGGTGGCTGTGAAGTCTTCCCAAGCCGGAATCTATTCCTGATTCTGAGCATCGGCTTTTGAGTCTGCTGTGATGCTGTTTCTCTGCCCTGTGGCTTTGGGTCCCCGCTGAGAGCTGGCCTATACCTGGGTCTCACCCCCAGAAACTGGGAAGAAGATGGCAAGTTGGAAAGGGGCAGGGATGCACACAGCTGCCTTGATCTGCTAAGAATGGCTGCCAGCTTCTACTTGGGGCTGATCCTTGGTGAAGCTGCCTTTCTTCTTGAAAGTCACATCCCTCCTCAGCTTGTCCAGCTGCTGCCCTTAGAACAGCAAACTCTTTTCATGAAGCCCAGGCTGCAGACAGGGCAAGAACATCCAAGTCATAAAATGCAAAGGTGTGTGCATGCCTCATAAAGTTACCCTTCAGACAAATGCCTTTTTTAAATACAGGGGAGCGGGATCGCAGTCTCTTCATGCTGATGAAGCCCGGTGCCCGGCTGGTCAAAGAGGTCCAGGATTTTCATGACTTTCTCCCCCCGCTGTTCATGTTAGACCTATAAAACACCTATGCATTGAGCTGCTAACTGTAAGGTCAGCCGTCCAAACCCACGGGCAGCTCAGAGGGAGAAAGATGAGGCTTTCTCCTTCTGCAAAGAGCTGCCCTCTCAGAAACTCCCAGGGGCAGTTCAACCCTGTCCTGCTAGGATAGAAGTGATCGCTGTGAGTCAGAATCAACTTGATGGCCATCAGAGCATCACTTACCACAAGCCAGGCTCTGAGCTAAGGGCATTCTCCAGAAATCCTCAGCTCAACTCTGAAAGGTTGCTGCTGTTGCTAGCTGTCTTTCAGTTGATCCCCAGGAACAGGGAGTGTCGTGTTTGCACTGGCTGAGTTCAGAATCACATCGCCAGGCCTTTCTTCCTTCTCTTAGTCTGAGAGCACCGCTGAGATGCGTCCTTTGAAAAGCTGCTGCTACTTCTCACCCTCCACCCCCTCCAAAAACAGAGCTTGGAAAGGAGCGTTTTGTGTGCTGGCTAAGACGCTTGGCTCTCAGTAAGATGCCAGAATCCAGCCTGGACGTAGCATTTGTGCAGCCCCTGGAGAAGGCCACCATGCTCACTCTAGTCAGAATAAAAGAGGAAGACTTGCAAGGAGATGGAGTGATGGTTGCAACCATGGGCTCAGACTTAGGGATGATTCTGAGGCTGGTGGGGGTTTGGGCAGTGGTTTGTTCTGTTGTGCACATGAACGCTAGAAGTTGGAGCCAATGCACTGACACTGAATGGCGACAAGCCTGTGGCTCTGGGAAATGTTTCTTAATGGCCTGGGCCTGTTTTGATATTTGCACAAGGAATGCTTGGTCATAGCACCCATCCTATGAAGCCTCCAAAGCACTTGACGGGAGGCCTGGACCGTAGTGTTCACAGCTATCAGAGGAGGCAGTCAGCAACCGGACTACCTGTAGAATTCCCTGAAATCAACACTCAATAGCTGCTTCTCCCTTAGGTCTGCACCGAGCACGCCTCACTGCTCTGTCTGGGATTTCTGCTCACCTCGGAGGGCCTCAGCTGAGGGCACCAGTACACATCAGTTCTGAAGCTGCAGCATTGATGGAGAGAGAACCAGATGTGTCCGTCGTACAGCAGGGAGCAGGTGTCTGAGTGGAATGAGAATTGAAAGGGGGGCCATCCAAAAGGCCGAGCCAAGGTACCATCCACCACAGCGCCACTCCCTGACCTGGACACAGCGGCTCTATGCTGATGAGTAAGCTTGAGGACCCAAGGATTCAGGACCAGGACCAGAAGATGCTCCGTCCTCAAATGACTGAGGTCAAAGAGTCTGCCCAGAAAAGGCCATCACACAGTCTATCCAGTCCCCAAAGACCACAGATAACAAGAGCTTGCTTTTCCCAGGACTGATATCGTGACTGTGCTCAGCTCTTCAAAAATACATCATCTCATGAAATCCTCTCCTCCATGAGGCAGATGCTATTAATCTAGAGGAGGGAAGGAAGACTCAGAGAGTTTTCAAAGACTTTTCCCTGGTGCTACTCGTGGGTTCCAATGAAGAACAATTGTGAGGCTGGTCCAGGACCAGGCAGTGCTTCCTTCTGTTGTCCATCAGGCCACGATAAGTTAGAACCAAGTCGAGGGCACCGAACAACAAGAACAACTCCCATAGGAAGGGACGGGGACTTCAGAGTTCCCTGTTGCACCAAGACAAGAAGTTGACTGCTGTTGGATCCGTGGGAGAACCTTCATTTTCCATGTGGGAGACCTGAACGTGATTCCCAGCCAGAGCACTGCCGTCTGCTATCAGTGGAAGCTTCATGATTTTCAGTCAAGCTTCCAGACTAAGATGAACTAGGGAGACAGACCTGTCCCGGGGCTGGCACCGGCTCAGATCGCATTTCCCCACACTGTACACAGGGCCACCATGAGTCAGTAGCTGACCCGGTGACAGTCAGCAACAGCAGCGTGGAGGTGCCTTCCAGAAGGGCGAGGGGTGGAAGGAGAGAAGAGATCTGGGGAGGAGCAGTCCGCACACAGATTGGTGGGTAAGTGGAGGAAGGGATTAAGATAGGAAATAAACATCGAACAAACTCAACCCATTGGGCTCATTGCCATCAACTCTGGGATGTGAAGACTCGAGAACACCCAAGTTCTTGAGCGAGCCCAGGGTTGAAATCTCCAATAAGCAGGGCCAGCACGAGCTGACTCATTTGCAGTGACCAGCGTCATACCACCCACAGGGTGATGCTTCTCAGTAGGTCTGGCCAGAATCTGCCTTTCTGCCCACAGCCACTTCCTATAGGATCACAGCCTCTTGTCTGATTGATAAATCTTGACCGGGATGGAGTCACCAGGGAACAAGGTAGACATAGGGATACCTGTGTTTACTGCTAATGTGCGGTGAGCAATTCCACATGGCTTTCTCTGAGTTTGTGTGTGATGATTCCTCATGATCACAGCTCTGGGTGACGCATCCATAATGGAGACCCAATGGAGACATCATCTCTGAACACCATCAAGGACAACCCACCCGGCTGTAGAGGGGCCTGGACCTCTTGGTTTGGTGTTTCTTCCCCACAGTTTTTAAGAAGATCCCAAGGGGTGTCCACCCCACCCCCACCCCCTGTGTTGGAAGAAAGTATCCCCTAAGGTGGATTTCATCTGGATATAGGGATACAGGTAAATGGAGACTAAAGAAAACAAAGTTTGAGGTTACTTGACTCCTAGCTTCCTGTGCACCCACCCACCCACCCCCCAGCCTCGAAAGGGACTCTAGGAACAGATCGTTCCCCGTCCACCAGCCCTCAGTACTATCAGTCTGAATGTCCTGTGCTTCATAAAAATCACAGCAATGCAGGGAGCAGCCTCGTGCTTCCCCATGTGCTCCGATGTCCTCTCAGGAACAGAGCATCATAATGAGCACATCTACAGACAAGCAAGCAGGTTCCGGGCCTGGTGAGAGGGAGGCGATGACTGAAGTCACACTTGGGGTCACTGCGGCCCCACACTGTGTTCCATAGACATTGGCTTCCTAACTTACCTGCCCATCTCAGCACCCTGGGCAACTATGGGAACTAGCCAAGGTCTCTTTCCAGGGCCAGAGAATCAATATTCCTGGGCTGGGTGGTGGGTAGGGGTGGGAGGTGAGGGTGGTAGATAGTTTCCAAAAGGTGCTTTTAAAGACTCCCCACACACTCCCCCACCCCACCTCCCATGAATTTTGTTCCGGATACAGGTGAAATTCACCAAACACAAAGTCTAGCATCTTCTTGGGGATGTGACCTCGCCCTTAGAACTTCACGACACAACCCTCACTCCCTTCTCATTCTAGAACACTTCCATCAGCCACCCCCATCCACCTAGGGGAGAACACATGCCCACTAGGGAGTCCCTGGGTGGTGCCACCGGTTAATGTGTTCACCTGCTAACTGAGAAGTCAAGTCTCCCCAGAGATGTCTCAAAAGAAAGGCCCGGTGACCCACCCCTGGAAACCTGATAAACTGTGTGGAGCCCCGCTCAACTCTGAGATAAGCGACATCCCCAGGGATCGGCATCAGCTCCATGGCAACTGGTGATGGTCGCGGTGGTACTGACTAAGCAGTAACTGCTGCACGCTACTTTTTTTTAAGTGTCGATAAGCAAGGATGCTACTTTGAGGACTAAAGTGCCCCTGACCCAAGCCAGGATATTTCCAATCACCGTCCAGTGCATGCGAAAGTGGGATATTGACTCAGGAAGACTGAAGAAGAATCGATCCATTTGAATTGTGGTGCTGGGGCTCAACATTTCGAGAACCGTGGACTGCCACAAAGGACAAACCCAACTGTCTTGGAAGAAGCAAGGCCAGAACATTCCTCAGAGGCGACGATCGCAAGACTTCACCTTACAGGCTCTGCACACGTGGTCAGGGGAGACCAAACCCTGGAGGAGGACAGCGTGTTTGGTAAAGTGGAGGGGCTACAAGAAGAGGAAGGTCCTTGAGGAGATGGCTGGACACAGTGGCTGCAACATTGGCCGTAGGCAGAGGAGCAGCTGTGAGCACGTCACAGGACCAGGCAGTGTCTCCTTCCTCTGTGGGTCGCTGGGGACTCGATGGCAGCTAATAGCAATAACAACAGCAACCTCATTGCAAACTTGAAAGGAAGTCTCCAGCTTGCTTAAGCAGCAGTACACACGCCCCTTGTTCCCCACCCTCTCTCATGTTCTCCTTGGTTTCAACCTTCTTGCCAGGGACAGTCTGCCTCCCTGACAGCCGCCCAGGAGCTCAGCCCCGGCTCTGCAGGACACAGGTTCCCTTTCGTAATTTCTCCCTGAGCCTCAACCTGGCAAGCTTCTGAGCAATTGAGCCAATCGGATCGTTTATGAAGAGTCTCCCGACAGCACATCAGACCCTTGGAACCAATTCAAAAATATAGAACAGACACCAAGCCTGAAAATTGACCCTCCCACGGCAAGGGACCCTTATCAAGCTAATATTCTCTGGACCAGCCTTGGGCCAAGGAAGCTGGTAATTTAATTAGAATCCCAGTTCATTGGACTGTGAAAAGTGATCATTTTTCATCAGGGCTTCAAGGACACTGATCTCCTGGCCGCTCTCCAACTCCCTCCATAGTCAGTGGGCAAGAAGAACCGGCAGGGTGCCACATGGTGCAAGCGGAAGGACACAGATTATTGATTCAGCTGGATGCCCTCGTCTGAAGCCAGCATCCGCTGGTGGGGTCTTGAGCAAGTCAGGACATGGGTCCTAAAACTCCACTTCCCAATCTGTCCAGTGGGATCACTCAAAATCCTTTCCTTGTTTTGTGGTTGTAGAGGACTCTGAACCCTGGGTGGGAGGGACTTTTGTGGACATTGCTGTGGGTGACCATTGTCTTCTCTGTCCCTGGCTCTGCTTACCTGACAGATACCCAACCAACAGTGGCTGAGACTTAGGCAATACCCTTGCTGTCGCTGGAAGTGGCTGCCCAGCTGATCCGACTCATGGTCACCAGGGTGTGCAGAGAGGAAGGCCCTGCAGAGTTTCTGAGGTGATCCTGGGTCCATCTTCCAAGTGGTCTCTGGGTGGTTCGAACCCCCAAACTTTTAGTTAGCAGCTGAACACACTGAGCCACTTGCTCCCCCCACGCCTTTCACCGGAGGACCCCTGGACTTGTTATCTTTCTCTGCCAGCCCCTCGCTTTCTGTCCCTGACGTTGACATGCACTGAGCAGACCCATGAGCTACAAGCCCAGTCTTCCCCCTCCCCCTGCATCCTGGGAAGCACACGTATCCTGGGCAAGCCTGCAGGGCTGCAGGACCCACCATCCTTCCTGCTTATTAACGATATTATAGAGGCAGCTGGTCGACCACATTAGTATGACAGGTCTATTTTCATATGGAAAAGAAAATTATAGAGAGGCATAAACATTTGCTAACTAGAGAGATGTTATTATAGCTTGCAAATTGCATTCAGATGTGCCGTAATACTGGAGTTAATGGATTGCCGAGGGTTCTTCAGTAAGCGAGACCATCTAAAGAGGGGGGGGGGGGACAACAGAAAAACACCCTTCTTTTTTCCAGATTTTATTAAAAGGGTGTTGCCCAGTCTCCCCAACAGGGCATGATAGCTACCAGATGCAAGCAGGGAATCCTGAGTCTGCAGGGGTCCAGGGCCCGTAAAAGAAGAAAACTCTCTCCGCTCCAAAGTCCCACCTTCTCCCATGGCTAGAATCTTGCTGGGAGGTGTTATTTACTGAGCACTTACTATGTGTCTGGCCCTGCACTGAGGACCCGATACTCACAGTCTCCTTTTATCTTCCCAGCAACTCAATGGAGTCAAGTTCTTATGATCACATCCTTTGGAAATAGAAACAGGGATACAGAAAGTTCATGGATCTTGTGTAAGACCTAACAGCTAGTTACAGGAGGGCTGGGTGTGACTTCATCTTATCCAACTTCACAGCTTAAGCTCACAGTCACCAGAATCTTCTGTAGGGAGGCTGAACTAGGTCTGTGAAGCAGCTGTGTGATTTCATACCTGTGTCTTCCAAAGATCAAAGGGCCATGGTTTTTCAAAGTGGAGACAGGGTCTGAGCTGGATCTGTAAGGCAGCACTCATTCATACTGTGGCTCAGCAGACACTGCTGGGGGCGCGGCAGACATCATACCAGTGCTGGTGGATTTTTAAGTCATCCTGCTCCACTGGACATTCAGGAGGAAGAAGAACCAGAGGAGAAATGACGCAGCTGAATGATGGTGCTGGTGAAGAACATGGACAGAACCAAGGACTGTCAGAAGAGCAACCAGATCTGTCTTGAAAGAAGAAGAGCCAGGATATTCTTTCGAGGCAAGGAGGGTGGGACTTCGTCTCATGTACTTTGGACGTGTTGTCAGTGAAGACCAGTCTCTGGAGGAGGACACCATGCTTGGTGTAGAAGAAGGGCAGCAGCAAACGAGAGAATCCCTTAACAAGAGGGATTGACGTGGTGGTTACAACCAGGGGCTCAAACGGAAGACCAATTGTGGATGGTGCAAGACTGGGCAGTGTGTTGTTCTGTTGTATATACAGCTGCTCAGAGAAGGGACAAACCCAGGGGCACTCAACAATGAGCCCTATAATACATGTAGCACGAGGACCCTTGGAAGCCTGTCCAGGAGGTTACTGCAGCTGACCATTGTCCCTGCTTCCTGGGCTCTGCTTACTTGGACACACAATCCTTGGCCATGCCTGGCGCGCCTCACTTTCCTCAACTCCTATCCCCAAGCTGACGCAACCAGCTCACCTCTCACTTATCGGCCAAGCATTCAAATCTGATCTCCATGCCATCAAGTGATGGCCAGCTCCCTCCCTGGCAGGGGAGGTGGACTTTAGAATGGACAGATTTGGGGCTATCTTGTCTGAACGTCTCATTGGTTGAGATCAGGCTGAGGTCCCAAATGAAAGAGTGCCTTCCCTGAAGTCAAAACTCAAGGTGAGGACAGACCTGGCCAAGAATCAGGACCAAGACCTAATCGAACTCTGAGCTGACCCATCCATGTAGCCACTCAAGCAACAAGTTCCTCACTGCTGAATGAGGGTGACCACTGGGACACTTCCCACAATCCCTTGGAGGGTCGCCGAGATGGTGTAGGTAACCTAGCTGCCTGGGATACCAGAGACATGGTAACTCTCCCCTTGGGTGGAGGCCTCAGTCTCCCTTGTAGGTGCTCCTGAGAGATGCAGAAACCTACCCACCCGCCCCGTCTCTCAGCTGTGTCCCCTATCATACATCCATAGACTCCATTCTCTAAGGTCTCTCCTCCCACAGTTTATCTTACTCCAGCCATTTGGATGATGACTCTTCACCCTGTCTAGTGATGAGAAACAATAGGGGGCAGAGTTTCTGGCTACCACCCAACAGTGAGCGCTCTGTGACTCTGCTCCACTGCTGTGTTCACGCTCTCTGCGCTCCAGAGCACAGCTAGCCCCAGCGGGAGCTGGTTCCAATCGATGGTCACGAAGACTCACTCTGCCCTGGAGATCTCAACATGATGGAATGAAGTGAATGCAGAGCAGGGCTTGGCTGGGCTTTGGCTTAGAGAACAGGGTAGGTCAGACATCCTCAAGGGCAGCAATCCTGAGGTCCACAGTATTCGCCTTGGTACCAGCTGTGCCTGGACCTCACCACTTTATTGTGATCCTTGACTTCTGTGCTTGTTTTTATCTATTCCTTGACCTAGTGGGTGGCAGGTCCCAGCATGGGACAGATGGTGATAGATGCAACTAAACAACCATGGCTGTTGCACCCATGCAGAGCTTCCCAGGAGACAGACCTGGTGATCAGCCTCCCCATAGCCACAGCCTTGAAAACTTCACGGAGCCCCTCTACTACTCTGTGCACATGGGGTCCTGGAGTCGACTTGATGGTAACAAAGAACTAGCAACCAGAGGTTTGGTAGTGACCTCCACCAAAAATGTTATGTCTACCACGAACCCCAGAAGGTGGCTTTTTGCAATAAGAGCTTTTGCAAATAAAATTAAGGATCTTGAGGTGACATCTGCAAATCCAATGATGAGACTTTTTATAAGAGAGAGGAAAGGAGTATCCAGACTCACTGAAGACAGAGGCAGTGACTGGCATTAGGACCCCAGGCACATCAAGGACCTCCACCAGTCACCAGAAGCCAAGAGAGAGGCATGGAGTACCTCCTCTCTCATCGGTCCAAGGAAGGGTCTCCTTAACTTCAGACTCCTCTCCAGACGTGGGAATTGATCCTGGGTCCCCACAGGAAGGTGAGGACCACCCTGTCCTCAGTCCTGCTCTAACCCCAACCAAACCAAACAGGAGAGATTCCAGGATAAGCTTCATTTCAGCCACCCCGTTTGCCAAGAATCTAATACATTTGTTGAGTTTCAAAAAGACTCTAAGAGGTTGATGCAATCCTAGAGGGCTTCCAAAGGTTTGTGGGAAAATGGACTTAAAAGGCTGTAGAATCTTTCCCTCTAGCGCTTCGAAGCCTCATCTCATACAACATAAATGAGTTCAAGAGGAAAGCAGTATAAGTCAGTGATACACACACACACACACACACACACGGGGTAAGAAGGACCACTTTCATAGACAAAAACCACCTTCATAGAAAACCATGCAAGAGATAGGAGTGTTGCCAAAAGCTGTATAGTCCCCATCCCAACCCTACCAAAATGGGTCCTCACCATCCACTGACCAAGAAGGACTGGGAGGACATAGTTTCCACATAAGCTAATTTTTTTTTCAGAGAAGACGTAGCCAGCTGGCAGGGATAAGAAGGGCCTGTGCCAAACATCTCCCTGAAGCTAGATGGGTTAGAGTTTTCATCTGCCTAAGCTACAACAGGGAGGTTGAGCCTATCCCGTCAAATTGGGGAATTGGGTGGAATGTTCTTGGAGTAGCTGCGCTATGCTAACAGTGTGCATGGGCAATCATCCCCAAGGGCAATCATCATCCTGCTTGAAGGGGATTCTAGTCTCAGAAGGCGGGACTTACTAAGGGGTGCCCCCCATGCTTACTGTGGTCCTTGGAGGGCAGTCCCTTCCTTCCACCTGGGACCATGCAGTTGGGGACCCCGGATTCCTGAGAAACACCTTCAGAGTCAATTTAGATCGTGTGGTTCCCTCAACACCCTGGGTCCCGCGGTGCAGGTTCTTGCTCTCTTCTGTGGCTTTTGTGGCTGTTCCTCTGTGGGTGCTGTCCATCTGCCATCCTTCCCTGAATGATTTCTAAGAGAACTTACTTTAAGGAACTCCAGGGGTTTCCTCTGATAATTTCGCCAGTGGATCATGAAATGCCTTCTTGTGTCAGAGGACACTGGTATCTCTGAGCTTCCAAGTAGCTAATGGGAAAAGAGAACCCATCCCAGTGCCTGGCACAGTCCCCATGTCTGAAGCCAGAGCTGATGAGAATAAACGCAGAGACCTGGAGGGGCTGAAGGGTTCCTTGAAGAGAGGAAGTCTCTGTTGTGATTTCTCAAGCAGCGTGCTTACTAATACTGCTTAGTAAATATTTGTTGAAAAAATTCTAAGAAGACTCCCCCCACCTCCTCCCACCCCCCACAGAGGGAACTGTTGCCAACAGCAGACAAAACCCTCAGGTTTCAAAGAACGTAACAGGAATGGAGAGAAACGAACTCGGGTGTCCTGGAGATGTATTTTAAAAATACATAATCCTCAAATATTCAACAAGCCTCCCAGGGACAGGCAGTCAGTCTGCCGCTTCCTCATTCTCACCCTGGGCATGAATTCTGAGTGCTTATCATCCACATCACCTCCCAGAGGCAGCACGGAAGAAGAGTGGCTGTCTCAGTCCTCCCCTCAGTAGCAGGCCAGAGGGCTGTAGGTGCAGGCCTAGCTGCGGCTTTGCTGTACATGCCCCACCCCCACCCCCACCCCGCCTACTCTGGCGACAGGCATTTCCTCCTTCATTTACCCACCCACAGACCTGTTTGCTCTTAGCTCCCCAGCACAGCCACCCCAACTGCAGGGAAACGTAAGGCCCCATTCTGCGTCATCCTCACGGTCAGACTCTCCTGGGTGCTTTCTTGGCTGATGTTCAAACGTGCCTTGCCTGGTTTCTTTCCATTTCATCTCTGTCTGGAAGCCCTACTGAAACCCATGTGACAGCCTAAAGGGAAACACAGCAATCGAGTCAATTCCGCCTCTTGGTAACTCTTTAGGGCAGGGTAGAACAGCCCCTGTGAGTTTCTGAGACTACAACTCTTTCTAAGAGCAGAACATCTTGCTTTTTCTTCCAAAGAGTGGAAGATGGATTTGAACTGCTGCCTTTGAGAACAGCAGCCCAATGAGTATTCTAGCAACATGCAACGCTCCAATGACAGAGAGGTTCTTAATTTCTCATAGAGACCTCGTGTACGCCGGAAAGAACCCTGCTGGGTCCCACACCTTTATCATAATTATTATTATGCTGGGGGTGAAGGGGCGGGGGCTAGTTACCCCCACTGTGGCATTCCATCTTGTTGAGAGTCTTCTTCTTCTTCTTCTTCACTGCCCCTCTTCTTTATCAAGGATGATGTCTTTTTCCAGGAACTGGCCTCTCCTGATGACATGTCCAAAGTGTGTGAGACGGTTTCTCCACCCTTGCTTCTAAGGAGCATGCTGCCCGTAGTTTCTTTTAAGAAGAGCAGCTTGTGCTTTTGGCGGTGCCTGGTGGGGGCTGGGATTGAATCCTGGAAGGCAAGTGTTCTACCAGTGAACCCCCAGGACCCCCTTCAGTTTGGCTTAATTCCCTGTCATTTTGTTCGTTACCACCAGGTCCATTTGGACACATAGGGACCACAGCACCAGGAAGAACTGCCCTGCGGGGTGTTGTAGGCTGCCACCTTGACAGGGGCAGACAGGGGTGGCTGGTGGATTCAAACTGCTGACCTCTCATGCAGCCACTGTGCCATCAGGAATCCCAAGGTTACCTGATACAGAAATGTTTTAAAATGTTCATGGGAATTGCCATGACCTTTTAATGGCATCCTCCCATTCGCTTCTGGAAGTCCTTCATATGGATAAAATTCCACGCCCACACACTCTAATTTGTTTTTAGTTTTTAGGGGAGGAGGGACTGGAAATCTGGTAAAAATAACGACGATGTTGAAAAGCAATATCTCCATTTTTAGACCTTGGAAACTGAGTGGGATGTAAGTTCTGTTTGTGTAAAATAACACACAGGAACAAGTCTTCTCTTCTCTGTGCTCCTAGGTCTCTGTGTGCCATGTTCTCTTTGGGTCGTTGGCTTGGTTATTTCCGTGGTGGGAATGAAGACTGAATGAAAGTACAAAAGACATGGAAAGGATACAGAGTTCAGCCACACACACCTCAGGTGCATTCTTCCTAAGCCTTTCATTGCAGACGAAGCTGGTGTCTAGATCTGACTCATAGCAAGCCCAGGGAACAGAAGAGACGAACCCTCCTGAGGGTTTCCTAGGCGGTCACCTTTGTACTCACAGATACAGTGGGAATTGAAAAATATTTACTTTACTTCAGACCCCTTCTTTTAGCGCTACTTACAGAGAACGGAGGAGCCCAGAGAGCTGTTTCCACAATGAGATTCCAAACTTTGTTTACTACTTTCCTCTCCTCCCTCCCACCTCTGTTACTTCTCTCATTTAAGTTGCCTTCCCTTTTACCCATGCTATCAAGTGTCTGCCCTCTAGTTTGCAAATTACCCTCCCACCTTTCCCATGCACCGCTGGTCGCCATCAAAGAATGACATTGTGAGAGTGAAAAAACCTCTTCTGGACGCGCCACCATACTGTGTCCAGGCAAGATTTGACCTTTGATGACTGACTGATTTCAATCCACATAATGCCCTCCTGCCCCCTCTGTGTTCTGGGGGGTTGTTCTTGACCATTGAGCAGCATTCCGTGGTGCGTATGGGCCCTCATCCCTGTATCCATTCTTCCATAGAGGGGCAGTTAGATGGCTCCTGTCATCTTACCATCCTGAATAGTGCTGTGATGAACATGGGTGTGCCCAGGTCTATTTGTGACACAGCTCTTACTTATTTCTCTTCTGTCTCCAATAGTTAAGGGAAAAAAACACGTGCTTCCTGCCACACCTCCCAACACCTCACCTCCCCCCACAAGTCCAGCCCTGTAGAGGTAGGACGTGTGTGGTGGTCATGGGCTTATGTTAATTTCATGAATGAGATGTAGGGGTGGAATCTGGCGTGTTAATCTGGAGATAGCCATTGAGTAGCCAGTGAGGCCTCCATGTGGGCATGGCTTTCTCCTGAGACTTCAGGGAAATATCACAAGACTGTCACAGACAAGACAATATGGCAGTGTCTGAGGAGCTGAAGGAGCCGGAGGAGAAGCCACACAACCTTACTCTGATGAAATCAGACCTCTGAAGCTGGCAAAGCCATGTGGAGAGCCCTGCCAACAATGGATTGGCTCTACCACCACTGGATGCTGTTGATGGACCTTTGGAAGTGAGGAGCCTTGGAAGTGAGGAGCCATGTGGAGACCCCTGCCAGTGCCGGGATTCTGCACCCACTGACCTGTGACTTCATGAGTCGGAAGGAGACATTATAGACTGGTATCGGGCATATGGGCTCATATCGGACTTATGACTTTGAACTGGACTGGGTTGGAATGCTTTCTTAATGTCCTGTTCCTCTTGTTTATAAGCCGTACCCATATATCTATATATGTGTCTATGAGTTTGTTTCTCTAGTCTACCCAGACTAACACAACATGGTAGAAACATATCTTTGACTCCTTATCAGAGGATATTGACCTATCCTCTGTTTTCCACAGCAGGCCATGATATGAAGGGGTTCATAATTTAACCTACTTCTCATTTGTACACAGTGATCACGAACAGTCATTGTTTTAGGAGAGTTTCTTAGTATTGGAAGACCTAGATTCAAGGATAACTGACTTTTAGAGTTTTGATACTGCTGCTGTTAGGCACCATCAAGAGGATCCCCACTCACAGCAACTCTTCCCACATGAGGGAACAGAACACGGCCCCGCCCTGCGCCATCCCCACCCGGTTGTCAGACGAGCCCTGGTTGCAGCCTCTGGCTCCATCCATCTCCTTGATGGTCTCCCCTGACTCTTGTACTGTACCAGGGATGACGCCCTTCTCCAGAGACTAGCCTTTCCTGAGATTATGTCCAAAGCATGGGAGACAAGCAACTAAGGAGTCTTATGGCTGTCTGTCTTCCCAAACAGATTGGTATGTCTGTCTGACAGACCCAGGTACTAACCGCAGTCCTCGCTCGCATCGAAATTGAAATACCTGCATCTTCTTCAGTGTCTTGTATTCATATTTGACTTGCCTATGCACATGAGGTGATTGAAAACACCCCGATTGGGGTCATAGGAGCCATTTCTATTTCAGTACTCAAAAACAAACAATGGAGTATAAGCCAGCCCTCAGGGACACCTTAGGTCAGAGTAGGACCACACCATGGTCTCCACAGCTTCGCTGTCTATCTTTCCGGAAGCAGCCTGCCTCATCTTTCTTCTGAGGAGCCACTGGCAGGTTGGAACTGCCGACCTTTCCATTAGCAGCCCGAATCATACCCACCGGGCCACCTCGGCTCCTGCTTCAGTTTCACTGCCGGGAATTGGTTCCAGCTCCTGGTGGCCCTCTAAATCATAAAACCAAACTCGCTGCCACTGAGTGGACGCCAACTCCAAGGGATTCTACAGAATAGGATGGAATGGACCCTGTGAGTTTCCAATACTCTCACTCTTTACGAGAGAAGAGAGGCCCATCTTTCTCCCTCCCTGTGGCTTTGAATTGTGGGCCTTGCAGTTATTAGCCCAACTCATAGCCGTGACGCCACTAGAACTCCCTCAGCGACATTATACAACAGAGTACGACTGTCCATGTGGTGATCTGAGACCGTGACTCTTCACTGGAGTAGAAAGCTTTGTCTTTCTCCTGCAGACTGGTTGATGGTTTTGAACTGCTGCTCTTTCCTCCCACACGGCCTGCAGCAGTGTGCCCACACCGTGACCGGAGGACACCCTGTCAGCATCTTCCGTCTCCCCAGTCCTCCCTCCATGGTGATTTGTCAGCCGTTCGTCTCACCCTCCTATACACGCTTCCAGCAGGAGGGACTCCCTAATCTGTATTAATGAAATTAAACACCCTTCATTAAGTGCCAGGTTCATGATAAATTGAATTCTAATTCTGTTCCACCTCACTCGTTCATTTTCTCCTGCCTATCCGGGCTGCCCTCTCTAGATGGGGTGTTCAGTGCATTCTGCTCAGAGTTGGGGCTCAGGTGTTATTTGCCTAGCATATGGCACCCAGGAAACAAGGCCAAGGGCCTGGCATCTCCATTAATTAGGTGGCTTCAACACAGGACTTTGTTTGCTCATCCAGATGTGAGTCATATTTCACACCCTCCTGCTGGCCCCTGCAGGCCTTGGAAAGAGCAGACTCACTTGCTTGGCTGAGGATTGGAGATGGCAAGTGTCAGGGGAGGAGAAGCGTATCCATCAGTCTAGCGCCAGTTCCTGGGGCCATACTGTATGTTGTTCAAAGAACCCCTGGGTATGGGAGAATTGAGAGAGCCATCTGGTTAGTGCCCCCTGCTTCTCACGGGAGGACTTTTTAAGTCAACCAACTCACTGCAAACTCAACCCAATTCCATAGACACGCTGGCGTTGTCTGCTGCCCTCCCATCAGTTCTGCCTCGTAGTGACTCTGTGCTGACCAGAACAAAGCATCTCCCAGGGCTCCTGCCCCCTTCCTCAGAATCCTTGCTGTGCAAGAACGTATGTAATGCCTAAAATGATGAGTTTGTCTCTGTGATGCACCCTGAGGGTGGAGTGGTAAGCTAACCTCCCCCCTTGCCTCCCCCTCTCTCCCAAATAAGACCCATTTCCATTGAGACCATTTTGATGCATCATAACCCTCTGTAGGGTTTCCAAGCTGTGCATACTTGGGAGGTCAGACGATTTCTGTCTTCCTCCCATTGGTGAGTTTGAACGATCAATCTTGTGGTCAATAGCTCAACCCCCACCCCCACCATTCCAAGACCAGAAAATGGTCTCTAGCCACCAAGGCTGACAACTCTGAAAGAGAAGACGATAGCAGACCCTGGGAAAATGCAGCAGAAAACTAAAAATATCATTTTTTCTTAAGACAAGTTTTCCTGGACTGATGGAGACTAAGGCAGCCCTCAAGATTATGGGGCTTAGACACTTTTCAAACCCGGACCTGAACTCACGCCCATGACTAAATTTTCAGCCTTCCAATGGACAGGCCTATAGGTGGGATGATATAACACTAGGGAGGCAAGAACTTGTGGAGCAATCGAGCATCTGCCCAAGACAAAAGCTCAGAAGAAAGAAAGGGAAGAAAAAGAATGAGAGGGGGTGGGCAGAGCACTTAAAAATGGCAGGGGTTGCAAGAGTGCCAGAAAACAAGATGTGTACCAAGTGTTGAATGAAAAACCAATGAGCACCGCCAAACATCCGCCCAAATTCACCATAATAATAAAAAGAAAGATTGACTGAAATCACCCTACCTTGATCTGGCCTTGTCAACATTAAAAGAGAAAGCTCCATTCCCAAATGGGATTGTGACCCCAGGTATGTAAAACACATGCTTTCGGCGTTACCGTGGCGAGACTTCCTGTCACGTACTTTGAACGCGTTGTCAAGAGAGCCCGGTCCCTGGAAGAAGACATCATGCTTGGCACGGCAGAGGAAGAAATGGAAGATCCTTGACTGCATGGATTGACACAGTGGCTGCAACAATGGGACATCCGCATGATTGTGAGCGTGGTACACAAGGTCACTGTGACTTGGCAATGACTCAGCAACACCTAACAGCAAGAGCCCTTCGTCCCCAACCTACCCTCAAAGGTTCAGTAGCCTAGAGAGGCATCGGACTCCACACAGCTTGCTTGGAAGACCCAGAAGAGGGACTAACTGATTCATCCCTGCAAGGAAAGAGAACATGATAACCGAACATGTCTTGAATGATGGACTAGGAGCTTTTCCATGCACGGGAGAAATGGTAGGTGTTTCTTATTGATGAACCAGCATGTGCCCCAAATCAGATTGTGGTGTACACCGAGGAGGCAGAGCCCAGCGTTTTCTTCTCCCACTCATGACCTAGTTTGCTGTGACCTGAGCATGCGGCTGCCTCCCGGAGACGCTGCTGCCTTTGTGACATACTTGCTGCAGACACAGGCACGGAGAACCAGGAGAGTCTCTTCCCTAGACAGGCTGTTGACTCGTCCCTGGAGACTGTGTTTACTGAGCGAACTCACTCCCAAAGCACATTTAACCTGCAGTGGTGACAAAAGTCCTGCCTGTGGTGACAGATTTACTACAAGTGAAATCATCTCTTTCTTCCTTCGGGACCTCGTTTGTGGGACAGTGGCTGTGAGGAACTGCATGTCTTCCTTGGCTTTTCCACGGTCCTGCTCTCCATAGGTCCTTTGCTCCCCCTGCACTGGGGCAGGACAAAGACATGTTTGTAAACAGAAATGAAACTTCTCAAACCCATTGCCATTGAGTCAATTCTGGTTCCGAGCAGCCCGATGACAGAGGGGAGCTGCCCGTGAAGCTTACTGAGACTGTCCAGCTCTATGGGAGAAGATGGCCTCATCGTTGACCCTCCGAGCTGCCGGCAGGTTTGTGAGCAGCCCAGTGCTGAACTGAGAGCTTGGCTTGAGGTTTCAGTGAGTCCCTTTCAACTCGCTGCAACCTGGTGTCCGGCAGAAGCAGACGCTCACTGGTCCTGCACCATCCTCATAACTGCTCTCTGTGAGTCCACCGAGTCCGTGCAGGTCAGTGAAGGTCTCCCTACTTTTTTAGCTGACCGTTAACTTTACCAAGCAGGATTTCCCTCCGGGAACTGAATCCGCCTAATGGTATGAGTCTCAATCCTTGTTTCTAAGGTGCAGTCTTTTTTTAAGGTCTATTTGTTGGTTCTTCTGGAAGTGTCGATATGTTTTCAATGTTCTTCTCTCACACCAGAAAGGAAACGTACTGATGTGTCTCCAGTCTTCATCTGTCACAGACTCCAGCTTCACGAGCACATGCGCCGGTGGCTTTGCCTGCTTCTCTGGATTGAATCCATCCAGGTATGGACGCTCGCTCCTCTCCATTTCCCCTTTGCAGCTTAGACGCAGAAGGAAAGTTCATCTGCACCCAATTTTCTTCCCGCCGGACCTACTAAGTAGAGGGCAGGATTCTCATCCCATTTCACTATGACAGCCCTTAGGTTTGGGGACAAAGATGGCCAATTTCTCACAAGGCAAAATAGCCCTTGGTCCTTCAGTCGCTGCCCAACAATGGAATGAGGAAACCCTCAAGAAAGGAAATGAGGAAGAGGGAAATAACTGGCGTCATCTTGCAGACAGTGGAACAAGCAGGTCTGAAAATTTATTTTTAGAGAGGAGGTGGCCATCGGCTTTCGTAAAGACATGCAGCCTCATTGCTGTGTGCCTAACCAGACTCCATGGCATCCATTAGGGTTCGTTTGGGGTCACGGAAGATCTTGCTGACAATCACCTCAAGTGATTCAGATAGGAGGAGACTTGGAAAAGTTGGTGGAAAAAAATTGAATTCAAAGATAATTGAATTGTTCCAGGAACAAGTCTAGGGAAAGGTGGTTTGATGGGAAGACAATATCACATTTTGGTTCAGGCCATGAAATCTTGAGTTATCAAAGAACAACTTTCAAACCTTGGCTCTGTCGCAGAGAGCCTGTGTTAGAACTTTGGGGTGCAAATGACTGAAAGCTCG
Source organism: Nesogale talazaci (assembly GCA_004026705.1). Lineage (NCBI taxonomy): Eukaryota > Metazoa > Chordata > Mammalia > Afrosoricida > Tenrecidae > Nesogale > Nesogale talazaci. The sequence continues at coordinate 86,946 of PVJH01007841.1, forward strand.
GCAGAAACTGACTTAGGGTAAGGAAAACCAAACCAAACTCACCGCCCAGCCAGTCTGGGCTGACTCAGAGGCTCCCCCTGTGGGTTTCCTGACACTGAAACTGTTTACAGGAGTAGAAATCCCAGTCTTCCTCTCTGGGAGCCACTGGCGATTTTGAACTGCTGACCATTCAGATCGCAGACCAGCTCATAACCATTGCACCACCAGGACTCCACAATACTGGATGCCCCAAATGCACTATTGTTGCCTCCAGGCTGATCCTGGTCATTGGAATCATACCCATTTTCCCAACCCTCCACCAGGATAACGCTTCTCTCTCTAAATCATACCTTAGTTTAGCATCCCCTAAGCGGCTACCGTAGATGCCATCAGATGTCACCCAAAGTCACCCCCAGGGACAGAGGCTGTCAATGGTTGACAGGTCTCACTACCACAATTTCTCCACAGCAAATGCCTTCCTCCACAGAGCATCACCTCACTCGCCGTCGCTTCACCTCCTAGAAACAGTCCACTTCCAAAGGCTGGTCCATATGGCCCGACAGCAGCCTTGGTCTCCAGGGAAGTGCAACTCTTGGGACTTTTCCAGCTCCAGGGATAAGCTGAGGACATTGCTGTAGCTGCATCCAGTTCATTCCCCCTGTGTCTGCTTCACACCGCACACATGCCCAGCTGTTGCTCCCCAGGCCACACCCCAGACAGCACCTGCCCCTGCAGCCCCATCTGAGGCAGCTTCCTGAGGTCCCAGCCTAAGGCAGAAGCCCTCTTTGACCCTGTGTGTCTGGGTCAGGTGTCTGACTCAGGAAACGTGCGGATAAAAGTAGTACAAAACCTAACTCAGAATGGCTTCAAAACAAGGACATTCATCATCTCTGAAGTATAGACTTCAGGAGCGGTCCATTCATCATGCCTCTGACACTTCTGTAGACCCAGGTGCTTTTCATCCATCTGCTAGAACGTTCTCCGGGCAAGCTTCAGCCTGGGCTTCACCTCCAGCATGACAACAGGCCTAGAAGACAGGCAGCCCATCTCTCCTGCTGGGATTTCCAGAATCCCCTCCTACTCGCCCTCACGTCCTTTGACCAAAGTTGGGTCACATGCCCACAGGTGGACTAAACCCTGGCAAGTGGAATGACCACAAGCTAAGATTTATTGAGTCCTTTGGAAACGGGGTTTTTCCCCCAGCAAGTCTCTTGACTGCGGACAGAAAGCGGATGCCTGCGTCATAGTAGGAATCTCTTGGTGGCAAAGAAAAATGAATGGATGAAAGGTGAACCACCCAGGTCATCATCCTCGTTCACCTCTGCTCATAGGCAGTCTGTACCAGTTGGCTGTGGAGCTGGGTGTGACTCATGGCTCCCCTTGTGTGGAAAAGTAGAATTATAGAAAAGTAGAATCCGTGAGAATTTTCAATGTCTGTCCACTCACTCCCAAAAGAAAACTCCAGGAAGCGATCACCCTTCTTCTAAGACACTTCTGAGAGGACGCAAACTTCAACCTTTTAGGTAACCGGGTTTTGTTGTTATTTATCTTATTGGATGCTGTTAGAAAACCACGGTTGTCCATAGAAATAGAACTCAGCTCCCTAGGTAATCATAATTTCCCAGTTCTTATGGTTATTTGGTGCCATCAAATCAGTTCCTGCTCAGAGTGATCCTACGTACAAGAACAAAATACCATCCTCACAGTTGTTTGAGCCCATTGTTACAGCTACTGTGTCAGTAAATCTCCTGGAGGGACATCCCTGTGCTGCCCCTCTACTTTACCAGGCATGATATCCTTTTCCAGGCACTGGTCTCTCTTGATACCATGTCCAAAGTACATGAGATAAAGTCTTGCCATCCTGGTACTAAGGAGCATTCTCGCTATACATCTTCCAAGACAGATCTGTGTGTCTTTTTAAAAGTCCATGGTATTTTCACTATTTTTTCCCACAGCATCATCATGCAGATGCATCTGTCATTCTTCAGACATCCTTATTCAAGGCCCAACTTGCATATGTGATTGAAAATACCAAGATTTTCTTAGGAGCCACTGCCACTGGATCCACATGACTTTCCACCTGCTAAACTATGATCTTTCTGTACTTGGTGCCATTGCGCATGTTGCATGAATCTGGAGAGGAATTTACAGACTGATACTGGATATGGATTAATATCAGACTTAGGAACTTGATCTGGACTGGGTTGAGATGTTTACTTTACTTTTCTTTTTTAGTGGAAAAAATCGTCGTTCGCATTTATCGATGCTTACTGTGCGCTAGGCATTTTGCCAAAAATTTTAAATCCTTTTATTGGGCCTCATACAACTCTTGTCACAATCCATACATAAGTCCTCTGTGTGTCAAGCACATCTGTACAGCTGCTGCGCTCATCATTCTCATAACCTTTGCTTTCTATCTTGGCATCAGCTCATCATTTTTTCCCTTCCCTCTCCACTCTCCCTCCTCTCCCTGGGATGTCTTCTTAATACACAATTACTCTTTACAGAAAGTTCTTTCCTATACATGGGGGTGTCTATGAATTTGTTTCTCTGGTCTGCCCAGACTAAGACGGGGTTGCATCTGTTTTCAAAGGATCCCTGGGACTTCTAGGGAAGCTGTTCTGCATGCAACAAAGCAGGAAGCAGACAGACCAGCTAAGAAGTGAAGCTTAAGTGGGACTCAGCTGTGGGGGGAGCCCAGCCCCTGTACAGGGTAGTGGCTGGACTCCCAGCTGGGAACCCTTCTCTGGACATACTCTCATCCCTTCCCCACTAC